>CM028931.1:21806801-21851801 GCA_016801845.1 Polydactylus sextarius
AATACATAAACAAACAAACAAATAAATGAATAAAAACTCCACCGCGACACCGTTAGCTCAGCCTCTGCAGCTCTGTAGCTCCCACCAACGACGCGGAGGAGTTGACCTTCGTCTAAATCACGTCCGCGTGCAACGCAACGTAACATAACGCGCTTTAGCCTAGCTTTTTTTAAACGGGAAAGAGACGGACACTCAAAACAGCGTACCAATATTCTTACTGTAGCTACTGTTTTTTTTTTTTTTTTTTAAAAAGATATACAATGCAGGTGGAAAGGAAACAGGAAGTGATAGATGGTCTGAGAATGTGGATGGAGGAAGACGAGCGGTGGAGGAGTGACAGAAGGCGACTGTTAGTGACCGTTAGCGACTGTTAGCGACCGTTAGCGACTGTTAGCGACTGTTAGCGAGAGGTGAACTAACTCAGGTATAAAAATACAAACATATTCGCCTTCTTCTGCTCGTTCTGCAGCTTAAATATTCCTCCGACGTTCACATCGACAGTATCGATTTAACTTATTGATAATCAGCAAAAAGCTGTGGGTGGGAGATTTTCGTTGTACGCTAGCGTAGCGGGCTAACATCCCGCCACGCCGGATTTCCGCTGCTGCTTCGATATGATATAATATTTCCTCCGTTTTATTACTATTTTTTTTTTTTTTTTTTGCAAGTAACAACAGGAACGAAAGATGTGAAAAGATATTTTGTAAGATTCTTTGTAGAGAATGTACGGAATGGCGGTGATGGTGTTGTCGTGGCGACGGAGAGACGCGAGGCATGAAGTCGACCCCGTTGAGACGTCCCGTCTCCGCTCTCGGGATGACGATTGACGAACTGACTGGACGGTGGCGCCGTCTGACGGCGCTCGATGGATCCTCGAAAACGTCTCGTCTGGACCAAACGAACAGAACAAACGATTTACACACACACACACATATATATGTGTGTGTGTGTGTGTGTGTGTGTACACACACACACACACACACATATATTTATATATAATATACATTTTCTAGTTAACAAAAGACTACCACTAAACATATATGTATATATATATATATATATATTCTTACACGTGTACAATAACATACAACAAAACTATAAGACGATTACCATTTGCATAGATCTGTTTCTTTTCTTTTGTCACGTACTCACCGCAGCAATAATTCAAAGTCGTTCACAACCACCCCCCCCAATAAAAAACAGACTGTTAAACAACGTGGTGTCGGTCCTGCAGGTGGAGCTACAGCTGATTTAACGCGTCACGTGTTTACGTGAAACCGTAACTGTAACGGAAAGGCTGCGAACTGTGTCGTTTTCTTACAAATGAATGTCAAACGCAAAAAACAAAAAATATACTAAAAATCTAATATATATATGAGCTATTTTTAATAACAGAAGAGGTGATGATGATGATTACTGCTGCAATTCCACCCATTGCGTCTTATTTATGTATATTTATATAACAAAAGATGAAAGAGCTACGATCCTGACGAGTTGTACTAAATTATGCAGCATAAAATTCAAATATAATGTTTCCTAATAATCCTGTTTACTAAAATGTCTGATGACTTTTATTTTTGGAATTTTAAACGTCTATGCAAATGAAAAAAAAAACAAAAAAAAATATTTGTAAATAAATGTCTGTATATTTCTGATGCTGGTTTGTCTGGTTTTGTTTTTCTTGTGTCTAAAGATGTGATTCAACATTTCTACGTTGAAATTTTTCATATTTTATTTCTTCCTTTTTTTATGAGAATTTTTCCCATTAAAATGAATGAGGAGTTGCTAAAAAAACAAAACAAAAACAACTTTTTCCTCTTTAACGTCTAACCTCTTCCTCATACTTTTAGCTACAAACTTCATTTAAAGTTTAAACACTTCACAGGAATCTCAGCTCTTTATCTTCTATTCAGATTTTTAATATCTTGTATAGTTTTTGAGTTATGACAGTTTAATGATGATCTTGTCCTGTTTTCTTTGCATTGAAGCAAACTGTCATGTGAGTGAGTCACATGACTTGTGACGTCACCCGCTCTAACTCGTCACCTGTTTTTGCTGCCATTTTTTTTTTTAAAGCTTTAGCCCTTTGTAGCTTCTACATTATTCACTTCTTATAAATAAATCTATATTAAACGCTATAGAAATTTGTGTCGTTTCACGCAGCGTGATGATGTCACGATGCGACGTCCGGTTTTTGAACCGTTAGTCGTGAAACAGGAAACACCCTCAGTAAACCCCATTGACTCCAATGTTAACCGAGTTGAGCAAACATTTGAAAGTGAGCACATTTAAAACGGTTAAATATCCGTTGTTTTTAGTAATTAACTATGCGAATGACACATGTATGTCTTCAGACAAGTCTTATGAGCATAAATGTGGAGAAGATTCAGGGATAAAAGCCGAAAAACGGACAGAAATATGGACGAAAAGGCGACCCGTGGCGGTAAGTTAGCGTCGTGCTAAATGCTAGCATCAGCGTGCTAGTAAAGCCAATTAGCGGGTATGTAGTTCAGTGTGTTAGCATGCTAACATTGCTAATGTTTAGCCGATGTGTTTTCCACTAATAACCTGAGATTAGTTACAATTTTATGTGTTTGATAATATAGCTGCAAAATGCCTGAGTCCACTCAAATATGATACTAGTGTTTTGGTTATAAACTTGGTGGTGGTTGGTGGGACCAGTAGAAAATGTATAGTGTGCTAACATGCTAATAATGCTAATGTTTCGTTGGTGTTTGCTACTTTGTAATTAAGTGTATTAGCATGCTAATAATTTAATAATTCCAATGTTTAGTAGGTATATTTTCCACTTGTATCCTTACTTTAATGTGTTAGCTAATATGCTAATAATGCCAATATGTTTTTCGCTTATCTTACAAAGCTAAGGCTATTAGAAACAGTTAGTCTTTAGCAGGTATTTGGTTTTCACTAGTTCACAATTAAAAATTAGTTTCTTATTAAAATAAAAATGTAGAAAACTTATAGTTTATATTTAATAGCTAATGGTGGTTTCACACTTATCCTAGTTTGGCTAAGTATGTTAGCATGCTAAAATTAGCTAACTAGCACTAAATACAAAGTGCACAGCTAGTAAGCTAGTATGTTAGCGTCACTGTAGTTGGTCTGAGCTAATAATTCCCATGTTTATCAGGCATGTTTGACACTTGTATACTTAGTTTTGTGTGTTAGCATGCTAAAATCTGTTAATTAGCACTAAATATAACATGCGTAGCTTAGTTGCTAACGTGTCAGCGCCAGTAGATCTGTGCTAATAATGCTAATGTTCACCACGCATTTTTGCCGCTAGAGTCATTAGTTCAGTGTGTTAGCATGCTAATAATGCTAATCTCTAGCAGGTATATTTGCCACTAGCATCATTAGTTCAGTTTGTTAGCATTCTAAAATTTGCTTACTAGCACTAAATACAAAGCCCACAGCTAGCACGCCATGTCTGCATCGGTATAGTTGATCTGAGCTAATAATGCTAATGTTTAGAATATGTTTGCCACTTGCACCATTAGTTCAGTGTGTTAGCATGTAAAAATATGCTAACACTAAATATAACGCGCAGAGCAAGTAAGCTAATGTGTCAGCGCCAGCAGATCTGTGCTAATAATGCTAATTTTAGCAGGCATGTTTACCACTTAAACTCATAGTTCAGTGTGCTAGCATGCTGAAAATACTATTATTTCTCACATTTCGTAGGTGTGTTTACCACTTCTATCCCTAGTTTATTGTGCCAGGATGCTAATAATGCTAATATTTAACAGGTATGTTTGCCACTTGTATCCTCAGTTTAGTGTGTGGGCATGCTAATAATGCTAATCACTTAATAATGCTAGTGTTTAGCAAGTGTTTGCAACTTTTATCCTTAGTTGAAAGTATTAGCATGCTAACATTAGCTAATTAGTACTAAAAGCAAAGCTAATGTTAACGAAACATTAGCTTTTAGCAGGTATTTGGTTCACACCAGTTCTTTTAATGTGATTTACACTTTAATTTGACGTAGATCTTCATAGAAAATACAACATTTGACTTCGAAGTTGCTGGATTTTGAGTCAAAGTGAGTGTTGGAATAGAAATAAATAATGAAATATCAGTGTTGGTGGTGCAGTAGGACCCAGCAGCAGCTGCAGCAGCAGCAGCAACAGCAGCAATGAGGGGAGGAGCATGGAAACCAAACAAGCCTCCACGCCCTGCAGCCTCTGGGAAGTTCCTCCGCATTCCTGCTGCTACACAGATTCACACATACACAGACTGAGCTGGGTAAGTGTGTGTAGCTTGTGACACTTAACTGTCATAGTTGTTTCTTTGCAGGAAATGAAACTCCACGTCTTTATGTTTCTTTACGTTTTAACAGGAGTTTAAAACAGGAGGGGGGAGGGTGTGTGTGGGCCTGCTGTAGCTCCAGAGACCAGAACCTCATCATCATCATCATCAATCGGTCAGATATTGCACTTCCTGACTCAGCTGTTCATTTGTCCTTCTCCTTGCTGTCACCGTTGCTGCTCGATCACAATAGGAAGTAGCGCAACACTTTCACTTCACTTCACTCTCTTCTGTCGCTAAGGTTCAAACAAAACGAAAACAATGAAGCAATCAGTTTACATTTATATCTTAAAGCTGCAGCGACTTGTAAATGAAAATGATTCGCCTCTAAAAAGCTCTTTAACGTCTTTAATATTATAGCTGGCGATGCAAACGTCTGCCTGAACTACAGACGTGTTGGTGGTTGGTGTGACATCAAATTTTAACCAGTAGATAAGTTTTATGACTTCATGTGTAGACAGTCAGAACAAAGAAAGGCTTGAACTGATGTTTAATCAAGTCGTAAAAGGACCATAAGGAAGTGATGACAATGTGTCGTTTCATCATGTTAACATGCTGGTTTTAGCATATGCTAATTAGCTAAAACAAGCTTGTTAGCATAATGAAATATCATTGTGGGAAGATATATTTTGGCTGAAATAGTGAAATTGCTTGATGGTTTGCTGATGCTAATAATGTATGCTAACATGCTGGTTTTAGCTAATTAGCATTAGCAAACTGTGGAGCTATTTTATTAAAAGTAAAAAAAAAAAAAAAGTCTTACCAGCCTCAAGGAACTTATGACTTTTTTCCATTATTCTAACATACTGTCTTTAGCTAATTAGGGTATGCTAATTAGCATGAGCAAACTGTCGAGCTACTTCAGTAAAAGTAAAAAAAAAAAATATTCCTCCCCAACCTCATTCTCAAGGAAGTTATAGCAGAGTGATATTTCATTATGCTAACATGCTGGTTTTAGCTAATTAGCGTCTGTTAATTAGCATTAGAAAACAGGCAAATTATTTTGCTAAAAGCCAAAAAATGTCTTCCCAGTCTTAGTCTAAATGAAGTTATGACAACATGATATTTCATTATTCTAACACACTGGTTTTCCATCAATTAGCATATGCTAATTAGCATTTGCTGTATGCTAATCGCATCGCAGCCATCGCAGACTGTTAAGCTAAGAGTCAACAAATGTCTTCTCAGTCTGATGTTATTGTGTTATGCTGACATGCTGGTCTTTAGCTACTTTTAGCTAATTAGCATCAGCAAACTGTGAAGCTTTTTCACTAAATGCTAAAAAAAAATGTCTTCTCAGTCTCAGCATGAGTAATGCAGGTGGTGATGAAGATGGAGGTGCCCAGCAGCCGGAGGAGGAGAAGGAGGCTCAAGGTGGAAAGGTTTTGGACAAACCGATCGCCGCCACAGCTACCGCTACCATCGGCGCTACCATCGGGCCAGGCTGGACGAAGGTTAGCTGCCCCTGTTGCGTGTCGGAGAGAGTTGAGCCGTTGGTTCTGGTGAAACTCGGAGATAAAGTTCGACCCGAGACAAAGAGGTGGCTCATGAAACTGATCGGAGCTGCGCAGAAAGACGGGGGTAAGTGTTAGCCTACTCATTAGCTATTGTTGCTAACGGCTTAGGGATTAGCTTGTCTGCAAATGTAGCAGCTAACAAAGCTAGCTGTTTGCTTAGCCTCCAGGAATAACCATGTATTTATTGTTTTGTAGATACTTTTTAAGTTTCGTGTCTTCCCAGGTGCCGCGTTACTCGCCCACCCGGGCGAAGACGCTAGCGGTGACATCATCATCGTCTCGGCGCCGCGCTGTACGTTGCTACGAACCACCGAAGAGCTCGGACTGTGTAAGACGTATCGTAGCGGCGACATGGAGGCGTTTTCTTACCACGACAGAGACAACTTTAAAGATTCAGGTACGTTTGAACACTCTGAGGTTAAATCTTATGCTAATATATGCTAATGCTAATTAGCCTTTGCTTGACAGTTCAGCTCAGTTTGAGTTTAATTCAGCTCCAGATCTGTTGTCAGGTATATCTGGGTGCGTCTAAGTTCATGGAGCCGCCTCCTGCCGCCCCACCCCAACATTTGCAAACAGTCAAACAGTGTTTTTACTGAAGGACCTATAAAGTTTTTATACTGTACAAGACTTGAGAAGGAAATAAATCCAGTTTATTAGGATAAATTTCCATATCTGAAAAAGGCGGTGATACAAATAAAGGTTTGAACTGATATTTAATCAAGTTGTAAACGGACCATAAGGAAGTTATAACTACATGTTATTTCGTTATGCTAACATGCCAGTTTTAGCTAATTCGCATACACAAATTAGCATTAGCAAACTGTCAAGTCAAAGTCAAAAAATGAGTTCCCGTCTCAGTCTGAAGGAAGTTACAACATCATGTCATTTTATTAAGCTAACATGCTGGTTTTATCATAATGAAAAAAACGTTAGCATAATATCTTTAGCATGTTGACATGTAACATTTTCTATACACGTATACAGCATGGTTGCTAGCCAAAGTGCTAACATGCTATATGCTAAAGACTAATATTACATACATAATAGTGATAAATAACGATGTAAAGCTAACAAAAAACATGGCATGCTAATGTTAGCATAAATTAGCAGTACATGCGGCTAAAAATAAAGCTAACACAAGTAATTTGCGATTTCTGGTTATGTTTTTATTGTGATTATCCCTATAGAATATCGTTAGCATTTATTTTTTAGCATGTTGCAACATGTAACGTGAGGTAGTTTACATGCTACCTAGCGAATGCGCTAACAAGCCTTCATCATTAGCAATCGCCTTTGTAATTGTAAAATAACACATTATGGCTACTGCTATAGCATGTAAAGCTTTAAATTGGCATAAACTAGCAACATAAAGCTAACAAAGGGATAGCTCCCCATGCTAATGTTAGCATAATCTAGCTTTTCATTATGAAATATCGTTAGCACGTGTTTTAGCTAAATATAAGGAAATAACAAACATGCTAAATGTTAAACTTTGTTTCTTCCTTTCTTATCTGTGACAGACAACATGGAGGCGTTCATGACATTAGCGGAGCGACAGTACATCGTAAAGTACGAGCTGGACGGTTTGAGAGCGCAGAGAGACCTGAGGATACCAGGACTGGGCGACGGCTGCGTGCTGCAAAACCGAGACAACATCTGTGAGTATCGTGTCGTACGTTAAATATGTCGTTTCTACGTTTGTCTTAAAACTGAACGTCGTTTCAGGGCAGAAACTGATGTCGGCCGGCGTCATCTTGGACACGTTTCCTCTCCACGACAGGAAGCAGCTGAAGGAGCTGAGCGAAGCCTGGTATTCTGGTAATCAGCTGGCACAGCCGCTGGGTGGGTGGAAAAACAAGCATCACATGCTAACACGCGACTATTTTCATTCAGAAACAATACGTCTGTTTACACCAGACTCTCATTTATACAGATTCAGTCAATGGGTATTTTGGAAGCTCCATAGCTTTCTACTTCAGCTTCCTTGATTTCTACACGTGGTCGCTACTTCCACCCGCGATACTGGGCCTCTCCATCACTTACTTCTCAGGTAGGTGTGTGGATTCACTTGTTTACAAAAATATTATGAATATTTTTTAAACTACAAACCTCTAAAGCTTTAATTTTAACAGCAAATACATAAAAAGTGAACTTTAAATGGCTTCTGTTTCACACTAACATCAGCTAACATGCCTTCGTCATAAGAAAACACCTTATGGCTAATGCTAAAACCTTAAATTAGCATAAACTAGCAATGTAAAGCTAACAAAACCATAGCTTTGTGTACGTGCTAGTGTTAGCATGACCTAGTTTCTCAAAATAAAGCTAAGGCGATAAAATCACGTTGTTTGTAAATCATTAATTAGCATAAAATAGCAATTTAAAGCTAACAATACAGCTTTGTCTGTGTGCTAATGTTAGCATAAACTAGCTGTGCGCAGCAGCTCAATATAAAGCTAACATGATTAAAAGATGCTTTATTCAACGTATTTGTCCATGTTTCTCTTTTGTTTTTGCTATAAAATGTTGTTAGCATCATACCTTTTAGCATGTAAGCTATATATGCAAATTAGCTTGCTCCCTAGCCAACATGCTAATACACTAGATGTTTTAGACAAATGTTTGTTTGTAACCGTGAAATAGCACAATATGGCAACTGGTACTGCCATGGAACGTAACAAAATAGCAAATTAAGGCTAACAAAAACACATCTTTGCCTGTGTGTTAATGGTGTTAATGTTAGCACAACCTAGAAGTACCTAGCAACTCAAAATAAAGCTAACATGATCATACAGTGTTTTTATTTTTTTTTTTTTTACATTGTTTGTTCATGTTTTCATTCTGGCTTTAGCAATAAAATATTCCTAGCATTTTATTTTTTAGCTTGACAAGCTATACATCTTAGCTAGCATGTTAAATGCTACTGACTAGTATTATATTAGAGTTAACAAAAACATGGCTTTAGCTATGCTGGTAACGTGTGCAATTAATTCACATTTTTTTATTTTAATTCTGATGTCTACTATTAAAAATTGTTAGCATGACATTTATTAAGCTACACGTGTAATTTAGCATTCTACCAAGCTATCAAGCTAACATGCTAAGTGTAATTTTTGGAGGTAAAGTTGTGTTTTCTGATCACAGGTAAGGCCCAGAAGGAGATGGTGGAGTCGGTGTCGGCGTCACCGCTCACAAACATCGATGACGAGCCGGAGCCGGCGGTTAGCGGTCACATGATCCAGGCCGTGTTTAGCATGTTGTGGTCCACGGTGTTCATGGAGATGTGGAAGCGCCGCAGCTCGTCGCTGTCGTACCGGTGGGGGACGCTGCACCTCGCCGAGCGGTTCGCCGAACCCCGGCCCGGGTTCCACGGCGAAATGGGGGTCAACCCAGTCACCGGTCGGGTGGAGCCTCTGTTTCCTGAGTGGCAGAGGGACCTGCGGATGGCGCTGGTCTCGGTCCCGGTGGTTGGGCTGTTCCTCGGTATGACTTAACATCTATAACACAACCTCAAATATTTATATAGCAATGTAAAGCTAACAAAAACATTGGCTTTATGTGTGTGCTAACATTAGCATAATCTAGCTAATAATAATCTAACAATATGACTACCTTTATAGCTTTTAAATTAGCATAAAGTAGCAATGGAAAGCTAACAAAAACATTGATTTAGCTTTAGCTACCAAGCTAACATAAAGACTGTTACAGATTAATATCAAAGTAGAGACTAACGTATCAAAGCAAACAAAAACATGACCGTAGTAGACAGTGGTAATATGTGTGCTAATGTTAGCATAAGCTACCTAGTCAATGAGCTAACATGCTAATGAATGTAAACACAACCTAATGTGTTTAATTTACAATTGTTTTTATTCTGGTTTTTGCTATAAAATATAATTCGCATAACTTTTAGCATGTTGTATGCATGTAAGTTAGCATGCTATATAGCTAACGAGCTAACATGTCTCGTCCTGCCGCAGCGCTCGTGGTTTTGGGGATGACTTGTTTCTACTGGGGCGAAGCTCAGGTGCAACAACTTCACGAAGACTGGGACTCACTGTTGTCTCAGATTCTGCTGTACATACCTTCAGTCCTTCACATCGTCTACACAAACATGCTAGCGACCGTTTACAAGACGGTGGCGCAGTCTCTGACTGAATACGGTAACTATAGAAACACGACATGATCAGTAACGATCTCTAGCTATCACCAATCACCTTTACTGTTTCCTCTCAGAGAACCACAGAGAAGAATCAGCCTTCGAGAAGCATCTCACCGCTAAAGTCTTAGTCGTAAGTTCGTTGTCTCGTCTCCTCAAACAGTTGTGTTCAAACCTAACGTGATAATTTACGACATTTTCCCTCTTTTCCTTCAGTTCACCTTCTTCAACTACTTCGCTGTCCTCTTCCACATCGCCTTCTTCAAGCAAGACGTTCCTCTGCTTCGGAAGGTAACAGCCTCAAGCTAATTAAGCTAATCTTCAGGTGTAAACAGGTGCAAATGAAACCAATATAATGAAAATAACACGAAATAACACTAAATGCCTATTGTCATAGAATGTAAAGCTTTAAATTATCATAAAATAGCAATTGTAAGCTAACATTAAATATAACTTTGTGTGCATGCTAATATTAGCATAACCTAGCAGTACTTAGCAGCCCAAAATAAAGCCAACACAATTAAAGAAATGTTTAATTTGCATTGTTTATTGTATATTTTAGCAAGTTTTAAGATGTACATGTAAGTTAGCACGCTACCTTGCTAACAAGCTAACATGTCTTAATCACAACAGCTATGTAAAGCTTTAAATTAGCATAAAATAGCAATTAAAAGCTAAAAAAACATAGCTTTGTGTGTGTGTGCTAATGTTAGCATTACCTAGCTGTACATTCAGCTCAGAATTAAGCTAACGTAATGTAAACACACACTGTTCATGTTTTCATCAGCATCGTTATTAGCGTAAGCTAGCAACTTAAAGCTAACACGATATATTCACAATGTTTGTTTTTATTCTTTTTTTTTAATTTATCAAACATCATTAGCATGATGACTTGTAGCATGTTGTTAGCTTGCTAACAAGCTAACACGTCTTTATCACAAGAAATCATGTTTGTATTTGAGAAATGACACAATATGTCAACTGCTACAGCTTTAAATTAGCGTCACCTATATTCTGTGTTCTCTTCCAAAGCGTCTGGCGTCTTTGCTGATCGTGACCCAGCTGTTGAACCAGGTGACCGAGGTGGTCATACCTTTCCTGGTGGACCGGTTCATCAGCGCCCCCCACAGGGAGGAGCATGAAGACGACCCGCAAGAGGACAAGTTCAGAAACCAAAGAACACTTCCTGCTTTTCCTGTGCGTGTGCAGTGTTTATGTTTTCTGTTGTAGACAAAGGAAATTTTGTGTTAGCTTCAATGTTATGCTAACATGCTAACATGACTTTGTCGCAAGAAAACACTTTATTATTGTGAAATAAAACTGTAGCATGTAAACTGTGAGGTTAGCGTAAAGTAGCAAGGTAAAGCTAACAAAAACATGCGTTTAGCTATAGTCGTAGCAGTCGTGCTAATGCTAGCATGAGCTAGCAGCTTTAAATAAAGCTAACCCAAGTAAAAAAAATATTTTATTCACATTGTTTGTTCATGTTTTTTTGGGTTAGCATTAGCATGCTACTTAGCTAATGAGTTAGCATGCCTTTATTGCAGGGAAACATCGGTCTTATTGAGAATTAACACTGCTTTAGCATGTAAAGGGTTAAATTAGCATAAAATAGCAATGTAAAGCTAAGAAAGACGTGGCTATGCTAAGGTTAGCATAACCTAGCGCCTCAAAATGAAGCTAACGATGAATTGACATTGTTTATTTTTTTTTATTGTGGTTTCAGGGTCTGTTTGCCGAGTACATTGAGCTCCTGGTGCAGTTTGGGTATTTGAGTCTTTTCTCGTGTGTGTATCCTCTGACGGCGGTGCTGCTGCTCATCAACAACCTGACGGAGATTCGATCGGACGCGTATAAGATCTGCAAACTCTTCCGCAAACCGTTCTCGCCGCCGGTGGCGAACATGGGCGTGTGGCAGGTCGGCGGAAAAAGAAAAAACGCGAATACGTCAAACAAATCATCGCAAACGTCGCACCCTGTCGGTTGTGAGCAAACAACTTGTGTTATTGTCGTTTTTTTTAGATCGCGTTCGAGGTTTTGAGTTTCGTCTCCGTCGTGTCCAACTGCTGGCTGCTGCTGCTGTCGCCACGGTTACAGGAGCTGTGTCGAGACAGCGGGCTGAACAGCACCAACGTCCTGATGTTGGCCGTGTTGGTGGAGGTACGCAGGACGTCCAACACCTGCAGAGCTGTAACAGTTTGTCGTTGTTGTTTGTGTTTTCTTCTCACGCTTTCTTTGTTACCGCAGCACGTGCTCATCTTGATCAAGGTGGTCCTGGCGGTCCTGATCCCCGACGAACCGGACTGGATCCGCAAAAAGAGGGAGCACATCGAGTATAGATCCATGCAGGCGCTGAGAGAGCAGGTTAATCCCTCGTTAGCTAGTTATAATATAAGCTAATGTTAGCATATGGTCAAAATTCTATTTTTTAGCCAAATTGCTAATGTTAGCATGTGGTTACATTCGACTTTTTGTTAAAATTCTAGCATTAGCTAATTATGAAATAAACTAATCTTAGCATAAAAAGCTGTTACAAACCGATTTCTAGCCAAAATGCTAATGCTAGCTTGGGTTTAAATACTCCTATTTGTCAGAATGTTAGCATTAGCTAGGTATAAAAAAAGCTTAATGCTGAATGTTAGCATGAAGTTAAATCCTGTTTGTAGCCAAAAAGCTAATGTTAGCATGAGGTTGCCTCCTGTTTGTTAAACTCTTAATATTAGCTAATTATAAAACAAGCTAATGCTAACATAGAAAGCAGTTTAAAACAGCATTTTAGTAAAAAATGCTAATGTTAGCATGTATTTGGATTCTGCTGTTTGTCAGAATGCTAACATTAGGTAGTTATAAAGTAAGCTACATTCTGAATGTTAGCATGCAGTTAAATCCTGTTTGTAGCCAAAAAGCTAATGTTAGCATGAGGTTGATTCCTATTTGTTAAACTCCTAAAATTAGCTAGTTATAAAACAAGCTAATGTTAACATAAAAAAACAAGTTAACACTGCGTGTTAGCCAAAATGCTAATGATGAAATTAGGTCGGATCATATCATTTGTTAACATCCTGATTTGAGCTACTTTTTTAAAACAAGCTAATGTTAGCATAAATCTGACATCTTCTCCATCTTTTCCAGAAGCTGCAGACCGAAGAGTCCTGATCAGCGTGTCCTCGGTGTTCGTGGACTCCTCCATGTTTAATCCTCACGTTAAACTGCAAGTGCACTTAAAAAAAAACAAAACAAAAAAAACAGCAGCTAAAAAGTGTTTTATCACCCGCTTGTGTGAAAATATACATTTAACACGACAACGCTATGACAAAGGAGGAGAAACTGACATAGCTACTGTTCAGTATTTAGCAAAGAATGGACAGTTAAGACAGAAACGGTTGGTTTGTTTTTGCTCAGTGCTGCCACCTAGCGCTGAAGCTAGACACAGATACAAGTTCTATAATAGTACTGGTTAATTGTTAACATCCTGATTTGAATGCTAATGCTAGCATAAAGCTCTACTGAGAATTTTGGTATCTTTCAGCTCCTTATTTTGGTTTTGTGAACCAAAAAAAATTTATGTTTTCAGGTTTTGTTTCATGAGATAGAGATTTAGTTTGTCGTCCTATCTGCTAATTCTGACAAATTTGTTTATTTCCTGACGTTGTGGTGCAGGCTATGCTAGCTTAGGCTAAACTAAATTAGTCGTTAACAAGGTAATGTTAGCTAATGGCTTGTATCCTGCTATTTGTTAAAATATTAACATTAGCTAGTTATAAAACATGCTAAAGTTAGCATGGTGTTGGATCCTGCTATGTATTTTAGCTAAATGCTAAAGTTAGCATTGTGTTGGAACTTGCTATTTGTTAAAGTCCTAACATTAGGTTGTTAAAAAAAAAAAGCTAATGTTAGCATAAAGTTAAATCCTGCTTTTTAACTCAAATGCTAATGTTAGCATGGTGTTGGATCCTGCTATGTGTTAAGATCTTAGCATTAGCTAGTCCCAAAACAAGCTCATTTTAGCACGATAAATCAGTTAAAACTGATATTTGGCCAAATGCTAATGTTAGCATTGTGTTGGATCCTGCTACGTTTGCAGCTACGTGGGTAGCATAATCAGCTTCTTTGTGAGACTTGTTTATTTTCAGACGGAGGCGGCCATGTTGGCTCCGTGATATGGAGAATTTCTATATATTTTTCTTTTTAAATAAAGAATCTAAACTGTCAGGAAAAAGACGAAGGAGGAACGTAAACCAAAAAGCTTCGCACCTCGGCGCTAATTCTACCTCCACTGGTGATACTATCCTTTCGCTAATTTTCCGCTAAAGTTTTCACACTGGCCACAGGAAGTCACTTCACATACGACGTACAAATATAAAACAGTCACATCTGCGTTGTTATTAGAGTTATTATTTTTTTACGTGTGTATTTTTGCCTTAATTTAACAAAAGAAAACAAGCTGAAATAATCAACATCACTGTGTGTTACTGTGTTATTATCAATGGTAGTATTCTCTTTGGCCACCAGGGGGCAGTGTAAGCTCACTTATGTGTTTTCAAGCCCCCCGGTGGCGGCAGGAAGACACTGCAGCTGGTTATATTAAAAAAAAACAACAAAAACCAGTGTTTTTATTCACAAACTTGAAATAATGTGGTTAATAAAAGGGCAAACGCAGTGTTTGACATGAATAAACGTTTTAATGATCGTTCAGTCGTTTGGTTTTTGTTCTTTCACGCGATAAATAATCGGGGTGAATGAAGACACGTCCATTTTGTTGATTTAATCCATTTTTAATAAATAAATACAGAAAAATAAGTTCTAAATGCGGGTCAGTGGGCGCAATCAAACGGGAATTATGGGATTTTAACCCCTTTCCCGACGATTATGAAGCACAAGCGAGTGATTAATCTGATTTGCACGTGTCCGATTTACTGATCTACATATATAAACATATATAAATGTATATATAATTATATATACATATATATATATAAAAGAGGAGGATGTAGCGTATTTTACAGCTTTGGCTTTTTACGTATTTTTTTACAAAACTTCATGTGATAAAATCAAATCAAAATAACACCATGCGCTTGAAAATCTTCTCAATCAATCAATCGAATCGATCAATTACTGTGCAATTCATCAATCGGTGTCCCGTCGGAGCAAAGACACACGGAGGTATGTTGTGATAAATAACAGTAATAACATGCACAAAAGTCACATTGTACAAAAACAGACAAAACGAAAATTTAAAATGTTCAGTGTCATTAAAAAGAATCAAACATAATGGAAGACCTGCATCCTAATCAATCAATCAATCAATCAATCAATTAATCAGTCGATCAATATCCCTATAGAATACAGTGTTTGTTATATATCGTATATATATTTGTGTATATATCGTAACAGTCCGAGTCGTTCTTATTATACAAACATACGCTAACGTTAGAAGCAGGAAGTAGGAAGTAGACGAGCGCTGGTTAGAAAATATGGAGTCGTGTTTCTGCTACGTATCAAAGCCATTTTATCGTCAAGAGGCACCTTTTTTCGTTTATTTATTTATTTATTTATTTTAACGAACAAAACGGACGCTAGCTTATTCGGTAAATACAAAACGAAACGTCAAGTTGTCGTTTTTTTTTTTTTTTTTTCCTTCAGGTTCTGTTTCCTGTTTCGAAGCTACACATCGGATACACATTTAGCTTAGCTAGTCATAAAACAAGCTAATGTTAGCATGAAATTCAATCACGCTTTTTAGCCAAAATGCTAATGTTAGCCTGGAGTTAGGTCCTGCCATTTGTTAAAAATCTGACATTAGCTAGTTATAAAACAAGCTAATGTTAGCGCAAGTTTATATCCCGCTTTATAGCCGAAAATGCTATTGTTAGCATGGCGTTGGATCCTGTCATTTGTTAAAACCTTAACATTAGCTAGTTATAAAACAAGCTAATGTTAGCATGAGGTTAAATCAAGCCTTTTAACAAAAATGCTAATGTTAGCACAATTTAAATCCCACTTTATAGCCAAAATGCTAATGTTAGCTTGGGGTTAAGTCCTACCATTTGTTAAAATCTTAACACTAGCTAGTTATAAAACAAGCTAATGTTAGCATGAGGTTAAATCCAGCCTTTTAGCAAAAATGCTAATGTTAGCATGAGATTAAATCCCACTTTATAGCCAAAATGCTAATGTTATCTTGGAGTTAAGTCCTACCATTTGTTAAAATCATAACGTTAGCTAGTTATAAAACAAGCTAATGTTAGCATGAGGTTAAATCACACTCTTTAGCCTAAATGCTATTGTTAGCATGGTGATGGATCCAGCCATTTGTTAAAATCCACACATTAGCTATTTATACAACAAGCTAATGTTAGCACAAAGTTAAGTCCCGTCTTTTAGCCAAAATGCTTGTGTTAGCATGGTGTCGGATCCTGCTACGTTTACAGCTACGTAGGTACTCATGTAATGGTTACGTGAGTACGTGTTAGTTGGCGTGACAATGTCCACGTCCCCGCTTTTAGCTCGTTTAGCGATTAGCCGCTGTCCCATCACAGCACGTGGCAGCAGTTGTACTGCGTTAGCGGTAGTATTTTGGGTTTGTTGTGCGTCGGGATGTTGAACGCTAGCGCTTTCTCGCACAGCGGGAACTGGAAGAGTCTCTCGCGTAGCTTCACGCCGTGTCGCTTCCCTTGCACGGCGTTGGCGGCTGCGGCGTCGTCTCGCTGCCCTGTTGCATTGTGGGGTTGCGATCTGTCCGTTATGAGCTCGTCTTTCGCCGCATCGCTGTCGTCGCGGGGTTTGTCTTCGTCGTCCTTTCCGTTGACGACGGGTCTGGCGGAGGACTCCGGTTTGTTGGTGTTGTTGTTGGGTTCGACGTCCTTTTCGTCTTTCGTGTCATCTGGTTGCCCTTGACAACACGGCGCCATCAGACGGGGCAGAGACGTCAGCGGGGTGTTACTCAGCCTCGTTTCTGCGTGACTTAGCGGTTGGTCTGAAATCACGTCGCTATCGTTGTTGTCGTTATTGTCGTTGATGTCGTCATCTTCAGCTTCACCCTCCTCTTCTTCCTCCTCGCAAATCTGCTGCAGCGCCGGCAGGTTTTTGGCGGCGGCGGGCGGCTCCTCGACAGGAGGCGGAGCTGGAGGCGGCGGCGGAGGCCGAAGTGTAAAGCTAAGATTTTGTAGCCCGGGGAACCCCTGCGGAGGCGGGGGCTTCGAGGCGAGAAGGTCCCCGCATTCGGGGACTCCCGATCGGGGAGAGCTGAGGGACAGCGCCCCTGTGAGCCAGGGAGGCGGAGCCTCAGGACTGAGCAAGGCGTTGTCCAACCCCTGCAGCCAATCGTGAGCCTCGATTTCGTCCAATGAGGCGCGGCGGGACGGATCCTTCTGAAGCATTTTAGAGATCAGGCTGACGAGGTAAAGAAAAAAAACATTTTAATTGTGAGATTTCAATAATTTTAATGTAATTATTTACGTTTTTTTTTTTTTTACATTCACTCACTCTTTGCAGCCGTCTGAAACGTGCGATGGGACGGAGTAGCGACAGTCCAGGATCATGACCAGAGTCTCGCTGTCGTTGGTTTCCTGAAACGGTGGAACTCCGCACACCAACATGTAGAGGATCACCCCCAGAGACCAGATGTCTGGAACACAAACACACGAAAACATCAGCCTTAAATCACAAATTGATTCAAATAACATCAAATCACTCTGGTCATGCTAGCATGCTAAATTGTGCTATTTAAAGTTAGCATGTTAGCATACTAATGTTTGCATATAAATACTGCAAGGCCTTACTGAACAGCGAGCATTCCCTTTAAGCTAGTGAGTCTATGCATTACTAATTAGCTAACATTAGCATGCTAACACGTTATTCCCTCGAAACACATCAGCCTCATCTGTAAATTTTAAGTAATATTTAGCTAAATTAGCATGCTAACATGCTGAACTACACCATTAAACCTCCATGTTAGCATGCTAATGTTAGTATTTCAATACCTCTTAACCTCGCTAAACAGCGTTACTTTAACTGCTAATGCTAACTGCTAGCAATTAATTCTGACATATTTTTGCACCCAACCAAAACATTGCATGTGTTATTTTGCAACTTTAGCATGCTAACATGCTACACCATTTTACACCAACACATTAGCATGCTAATGTCAGTATTTGAATACCACTCAGCCTCACTAAACAGCTAGTGAGCTATTCTAACTGCTAACAGTAACCGCTAGCTTTTATTGCATGACACTGAGACTGACGTATGCTAGACCCACCGCCCCAAACATTTTAAGTGTTATTTTGCAACGTTAGCATGCTAACATGCTAACCATGCTAATGTCGTTATTTAAAGACCACTCAAACCTCACTAATCGGTTAGCGTGGCTGTAAAGACTCTAGTCTTGACTTATCTATACTAAGCGCTAATGCTAACTGCTAGCATTTATTACACGAGACTTCAGACGCATCTTTTGCACCAAAAAATACAACTTTTTTTCAACTTGTTTTCAGAGAAAACGATGCATCTACGTTGTTTTCTGAGAATTTACTCTGAACTTTATATTTTCGGTCTTTGCTAACTAGCTTGTTTTTAGCTACCGAACAGCTAGCCTGCTAACTGCCGCTTACTATTACACATGCGTCTTAATTGTTACGTATTGTTGTGGCTTATTTGTGTTGTCATGGCATTAATGTGCAATAACACGCAGTTATTAAATAGCAAATAGATTAAAATTAACTTCATGCGAGCTTTTGAACAAATAATGAAGTGAAAATCTGTTAGCGTCCCACAAATCTACATCAACGGATCAGCTCTGGATCGAGGTCAAAAACAACTTTATTTATTGATGAAATTCAGAGGTCGGAGGTTCGGTGGCGTCGTGTAAAGTGTGAAGTTTAAGTTTTAAACGTCAGGGCTCGTGCACATTTTCTCACACTCGTGTTTCCTGGTGCTGACCGACACTGTTCTTTTCCTGTCTCCTCCTTTTCCTTCCCTTTCCTCCCTTCCTCCTCCTGATACATGTGAACTCAGAACAGCCTGAACCCGACAAGAACTGAAGGAAAAAAAAAAAAAAAAAAAGGAGCTGAAGGCCACAACAAACAGAGGCCTCGTTGTGATTCTGTGCTATTCTGAGAAGGATCTTGTTTTGCCTTTTTTTTTTTTTTCTTTCAACCGAAACGAGAACATTTCACGCTAGTTGACGCTAAAAATACGACTCAAGATGAAGCTAACTTGGTTCCAAGTTTGTGCCAAATTTGGACGAATTTCCTCAAGGAATTCCTGAGATATAGTTACGTGCTAATTAGCAAGTGTTAGCATGCTAACACGCTAAACAGCGATGACAAACACCAAGTTCATGAAGGATTAGCCCGTTTGATTCCTGTTAGCATTAGCCTCAGCTGTACTGAGTTTTGAATGCTAATTAGCAAGCGTTAGCATGCTAACATGTTAAACCATAATGACAAGCATCAAATATAATTAACATCTGCATGGTAGCATGCTAATGTTAGCATATAAATACCACACAAATTTAGCTAGCATTCCCTCAAAGTGTATCAGCCTCTGCTCCACTATGTGTTAAATGCTAATTAGCTAGCATTAGCACACTAGCATACTAATCTACGAAAAGAAAATATTAAATCCATTTAAGACCTAAATATTATTGTGCTAATATTTTGAGTAAACCCTGTTAGCATCAGCCTCAGCTGTACTGGCTTTTTAAGAGCTAATTAGCAACCATTAGCATGCTAACTTACAATAACAAGCATCAAATCCATTTTAACATTTGCATATCAGCATGCTAATGCTAGTATATAAATATCAGAGGAAGAGCCCTACTGACTTTGGGTGAACCTTGTTAGCATCATGCTCAACTGCACTGTGAGTTTAGTGCTAATTTAGAAAGGTGCCATGCTAACATGCTAAACTACACCATTTAATATCTATTTTCTGGGAATTTATGCAGAACTTTATTGAGATTATTTTAGCAGCGATGACAAACGTCAAATGCATTTAACATCTGCATGTTAGCATGCTAATGTTAGCATATAAATACCACACAGTCTCACTGAACTGAGCTAGCATTCAAAGCATATCAGCCCTTAGCATCAGACTATCCTGTGAGTACTACAATTTAGCAAATTAGCTTGCCAACATGCAAATCTTCATTTTTACAGCATGATAGCATGCTAATGTTAGTATTTAAATACCATACAACCTCAGTTAACACCTAGCAAGTCTCGATTTAGCTACTTTAACGGCTAACGCTAACTACTAGCATTTATTAAATTAGTTATGACACATTTTTGCACTAAAAATGCTGCGCCTGTGTTGTTTTCTGAGAATTTATGTGCACCTTCATAGTTTTGGTCTGTGCTAACTAGCTCGTCGTTAGCTGTGGAACAGCTAGCTTGCTAACAGCTACTTAAGAATACATTAAAACAGTGCAAGATGTGCACATTTTAAAGCAAGGATGGTCATTGTTTAGTGTTATTGTGGGGTTTTTTGCGTTTTAATGACATTAATGTGCAGTTATTGTAGTAAAAAAAAAAAAAAAACGTAATAAAAACACTGTGGTTCATTCACGAGCTCGTCCCACATGTGACAAACGTCCCACATTATACTCATGGTGGTGCAAACAACGGCCCTCAGTCTGCGCTACACAATGGAAACACTGGCTTCAATCTAGAGAGAGTGTGTTACGCAACAGGGAGGAGACGCCGCGGAGCTTTTTCTCTGCTCGCTGGGGAATATCGCACATCTTTAGCGAGCATTAGCGTTAGCGTTAGCGCACACACACACACACACACACAAACACTTAGATATCATTATGTCAAGCAGATGCAGACGGACGCGATACAAAATACGTCATCAAGGGTCAAAAAATGTGGCCTCTGATCCAAAAATGTAGACCAGAATATCCCAGCATGCACTGCTGTCACTACCAACCAAACTCTGTTGCGCAAGCCGCATTTTTTCTCACGCTAATGTCCCGAACATGCAGATATTTTTTTTATTTATTAACGTCAATGTCACATTTTATCAGTGTGCGTCACGTAAGAGGTTTTAGTGGTACAAAGTGTAAGAAGAACAAGGTCTGTTTTTAAATCTTTGTTGCCAAGGGAGATGATTTGTCCTCAGCGTGTTGTTGAATAGCGGTGCCGTGCTACATCTGGTTGCTTCAGTGTGTTTATACAAACAGTTCTGCAGCCTTCAGGTTGGTATGAAAACACTGACAAAGAGGTTTTGTCTGGAAAGTCTTTCCTTGATCTAAAACGGGATGTTTATAGGGGAAAGATATTTTCGATCACAGATCTTGTAAAAGCTCGTTCAAGAATGTGATCAACACCAAAAACTTCATTTACTGTTAATGGTTAGCTTCTTGTAGCTGCTGTTGCTAATGTTGTTGTTAGTTAGTTAACAGCTAGTTAGCTCTGTGTAGCTTGTCCAAGTGGTGCTGCTGTTCAAAAGTGAAAAACTAAAATGCATATTCAAATATTAGCATAGCATTATGCTAGTGCTAATTAGCACAATGCTATGCTAACATTATTTTTTTTAAATCAAATAAATACTATATAATTTATAAAAAGTTACAAGTAAAAAGAGTAATATTATTAATACTAGTTATAAATATCAACAGCTAGCTAGCATTTGCTATGCTAATAGAGGTAGCACAGTTAGCTCGTATCTTTACAAAAATATGATGTCGTCATAATATTAGCATTAGCAGCGTTGTGCTAATGCTAATTTGTAATAATTATGCACAATGCTAATATTAACTATTAAATGTTATTATATTAAATTCATTTTTATTGTGATTATAATACAGATAATATATTTGTAATTGTTTAAAATGTTAGCATAGCATTGTGCTAATTAGCGCTAGCATAACGCTATGCTAATATATGAATATATATTATAGTTTTTCCTTTTTTAAATGGACTTTTCTACTGCAGCACCACTTGGATAAAGTATATAAACCACTTGAGTATGTATACTATTTATAATATATCATATATTATAATATTCATATTATGCTAATTAGCTAGCTATGTTATGTTATATAAACTATGATGTATGTTTATAATCTGTGATAATCAGTGATGTACTCATGCTAATAATCACAATAAATGAATAAATACTGTATAAAAACAAAAATGTTATTATTATCATTAGCTAGCTAGCATACAATCCTAGCATTAGCGAACTTTTTTCTTGCTTTTTCGCATACACCACTGGTGATTATATAAGCGTACACAGTGTTTAGAGCCCGTGGATGTTCCTGCCGCCCGTCCACATCATATGACCATCACAACACAAACACAGCACACGCAAAACACACTGTAAGACTCTGTGTGATGGTATGAGATAGAAATATCAATATGAGTCACCTTTGCTAAGCTGAGCTCACTCGGGGACATCTCAGGTCAGGATTAACACACACACACACACGTTCAGGTACATTCATGTATGTGTGAGACGGTGATAACAGGATCATGATGTCAGACTGAATCATGTTAGAGTGAGGAAGTTGTTGCTAAGACAGAAAAATGGACTAAAAAATGGACACCCTTCCTGTGGACACTTTTAGAAACGGGAACTAACGTGGAAAAGAGGGAACTTACGCAACTCATAAGTCATGTTCTGCATCGTTTCCTTAGTTATCAAAAAAAAAAACACCACAATAATCAGATATGTTATGGTGACACCATTACTGTTATCTGTCTTTGTGCTACTGCTTCACACACACTCTGATATAGAAAATGCTTGCTCTGCAGTGTAAGAGCCCAGTGATGAGCTGCAGTGTTTGGCTCCACTGCAGAACGTGCCCACTTGGCCGACGAGCTGCTGCTATTTTTTTTTTTTTTTTAAACTGACCCAGATAAAGGCGCTAATCTTCCATGCACGTGGACGAGAAAGCATCCAGGAATACACACTCAAATCCAACAAATATAAGCTTCCTGGCTGTAAAACCCTCTGGAAAATGATGCAAATGTGTGTTTTGGGGCGACCTGTTCGCATCAACCTCAGCTACACTGTGTTTTAAGTGATTTTAAGCAAAGTTAGCATGCTAGCATGCTAAAATGCACAATGTTAGCATGCTAATGTTAGTATTTAAATGCCACACAACATTTCTGAACAGCTAGCGTAGCGGTAGAGACTTGTAGAGTCTTGATTTAGCTACTTTAGCCGCTAACGCTAACTGCTAGCATACATTACAGTATATTTCTGACATATTTTTGCCCCAAAACAAAGTTTCTTTCGACTAAAGAAACGCTAGCTGTTTAGTGAGCTTGTGCGGTATTTAAATGCCAACATTAGCATGCTAACGTACAGATGTTACCAGTTTAGTTTAGCGTGTTAGCATGATAACTTTTGCTAGCTAACGCTAACAGGGATCACCCAAAACCACTAGCGCTGTAACTCTTTGACATGGATTTGGTATTTATATGCTAATATTAGCATGTGAGATATCATTAGCTAGGTAGCATATGATCCTCGCATTGGCAAATTCTGAGCATTTAGCCTAGCATAAAAGAAACTGTCAAAACATGTTGTAAAAATTCAAAATGGCTGCCAATGTGCCAAAGCGGGCGTGTCATATATGTGCGTATACGAAATTCTCACCGACAGCTGGAGCGTCGTACTCTTCTCCAAGCAGGATTTCCGGAGCGGAGTAAGCTAGCGACCCGCAACTGGTCGCTAACATGGTTCCAGGTTGAAATAAGTTGCTAAACCCAAAGTCCGTTAGCTTCACGGCCCCCTGCTGGGGGAAGAACACCACGTTCTCCGGCTTCAGGTCGCGGTGGACCACGTGGAGCTGGTGGCAGTACGCGACGGCGCGAACTATCTGGGCGAAGTGGCGTTTAGCGGTGCCTTCGGCCACGCCGCCCTCGTGACGGAGGATGTAGTCGTAAAGGTCGCCACCTTCGGCTAGCTCCATGATCAGGTGGAGGGTGGTTGGCGTGTCGATGACCTCGTAGAGTCGAACCACGTTGGGATGCTGCACCAACCTCATGCACCTGCAAACAAATCATAACAGTAAATAACACAAAATCTGTTTAAAAAATGTTTTAAATGGCGCTGTTGTGACGGTTTTTATCTCTTACCTCACTTCCTGTAAGAGGTGACTCGTCGCCAAGACGTCAAGTTTCGTCTTGTCAATCATCTTGACTGCAACAAGTTGGCCGGTGTTGACCTGACGAGCCAGTTTGACCACGGCGAAGTGGCCGCGGCCCAACGTCCGACCCAGATGGTACAGTCCGCTGAGGTCAGAGCGACCGGCGATCGTCCCAACGTTGGCGTCCATGTTGGACACGAAGATATAAAAAGATATAGAAGATAAAACAAGATGGAGGACGTTTGGGTCAAGGCGTACATGTAGGGGGAGTCGCCTGAAAAGACAAAAACAAACAAAAACAATGAGTATGTTGATATTTTTTGGAAGCTTCTGTTTCTTTTCTTCTACTATTTATTGGAGGACGATGTATTTTTGTTTTCACACTAAAATTAAACCAAACTTTGCTTCAGTTTGATTCAATCGGACCAAATTTGGCCTTTGCCACTTTTTATACTTGTTATTCTTTGGTTTGGACCAAACAATTCAGGTATGTCTTGTTATAATAATAATAATATAAACTCCCTGTAATTTGTCCAAAAATCTGAACTATTCAAAACAAATGTTTTCACACTTCAAATAAACCAAGAACCATCTTCTTCTTCTGACTTTTTTGTTATCTTTTATTTCTTTTCTTCTTCTACTATTTATTGGAGGACACGATCTTGTTTAAACTCCCTGAAATTAGTTCAAATTTTTCTTCTTCTGTGACTTTTGTGTGGTAGATTCTGTTCTTTTTCTTCTACTGTTTATTGGAGGACGACATCTTACGTAAACTTCTTGTATTTGATCCGATATTTGTCCAAACTATACCCCCCAAAAAATGTTTTCATACTACAAATGTGAAAACAAATAAACCATTTTCTTCTTCTATGACTTTTTAAAGGTAGCTTGTTTCTTTTCTTCTTCTACTATTTATCGGAGGACGATATGTTACCTAAACTTCTTGTATTTGAGCAAAATGTCCAAACTATACCTCCCAAAAAATTTTCATACTACAAATATGAAAACAAACAAACAATTTTCTTCTTCTTGTGACGTTTTTAATGTAGCTTCTGTTCCTTTTCTTCTTCTACTGTTTATTGGAGGATGAAAACTTGTCTAAACTCTCTGTAAGTCCAAAATTGTCTTCTTCTGTGACTTGGTTTGTTAGTTTCTTCTTCCCAAAGTCAAAGTATTTTCTTCTTCTTCTGTTTATTGGAGGGTAATATCTTGTGTAAACACAAAATGGCTGCACAGAACCTCTAACAGACTTGTTTCACATCTCTTTTTTTTAATCTATCAAACAGACAAGTTCAAATTAATTAAATTAAGGCTAAAATATTCTGTTATTGTCTATTATTGTGATGTTGAAGGGCTGCGTTTGTCTCTATCTCAAATAACAACCATGCAGCACAAATGGGACACGAATCAATACTGTAACAGGAAACCATCATAATGTGTGTGTGTGTGTGTCATTACTTTAGCTAAGAGGGTCAAAAGGTGTCATTAGACCTGATGATGTCATCATTAAATCTTTTCCCTAAGGTAAACAGTTCAAGTGTCATCATCATCATCTTTGTTGTTGTTGTTGTTTATCTTATAATCATCATCATCATCACGAGATTTAAACTCCAACAGGCCTCACAGTTTTAAATCAGATGCCTAATATGTCAGACAGATGTTTAACACCTGGATGAAACACCACAAGCGCACGAGGCCAAAAAAAAAAAAAAACAACCAGCGCGAGCAGCAGCGGGGACAGCGGTGACGCCAAGCCGCGGACGGAGCGCGCAGGCCGGCTGTGACACGGACACTAACCTCGGTGCTTAACTTACCATCGTTGTACAAATTATCCCGCAGCCCGGCGGTTTGTTAACGGTTGTTTTTTTTCTTTTCTCCTGCTCCTCGTCCTTCTCAGAGACTCGTCAGCTGGACGTCAAACCGGTAACGTACCGCTCCGTGTTCCCGCTCGGTGTCCGGTCATACTTGTCTCCTCTCTACCCCGTCCTGCCTCGCTCCATCCCGGACTCCTTCTCTCCGTTTCTCCGCAGCAGCAGTAACAGTCAGCGGAGGTCGGCTGGAACGTCTCGCTGGTGCGCGCGTACGTGCGTGTGCCCGTGCGTGCTCCCCGGCTTCCTTCTGACGTCAATACATTCCAACTCGCGCCCGCGCTGTGCAGCAGCAGCAGAGACGGTCGCGAGCCTCTGATTTAAAACCTTCGGAAGTCCAAAACATTATATAACAGACTCTTTTTTTTCTTTTTTCTTTTTTCTTTAAATAGCAGACAGACACACAATGACTTTATTATGTTCACACACGGGAAGGAAAATGACAACCTAAATAAAATATGTTTGTTTTTAGAAACTGAAACATCCCGAAGGAAAATTCCTCTGACTTATAGTGACTTGTATTGTAGTAACAGCACGAGGCGTCTGATTATTTATATAATTTTTAAGTTAATTTCTTTGTGCTTTTATTTTGAAATATCACACGACACAAATTCTCCTACTTTTGTTATTATTATTAATTAATTATTATTGTATAATATTATTGTATAATATATAGAGTAATATTATATAACTATTATCTAATTTTTATTTTATATGTATATATGTTTTGTTTTTTATTTTATTTTATTTATTTCGTATATTAATTTAATTTATTTATCATATTTATATTATATTTAATTTGTAAGTATTTGTTATTATTATTATACAAATAATAATTGTGTAATAAGTGGTGTATAGTTATATAATTATCTTAAAAATAAATATTTATTATTTTATATTTATATATTTTATATTGAATTAATTTATCATGATATGAATATTTATACCATAATATAATGTAGTATATTATAATATAATAATAAAAAATAATATTTATCATTATTATCTCGGATAACTATTTTATTTTTCATTCTATATTGCCTTTTTTTATTTTATTATATTTTATTTTTATTTATTATTTTATATTTTATTTTTATTCTTAATTTAATTTAATTTAATTATTTTAAATCCACATGTTGTGTTTTTAGTCCTCCGGTAGATAGCGCCCGTTAAAAGAGAGCTGCTCAGAATCCTACAGTAGAAGAAGTCGACTGACCCGGAAGTGGGCGGGACTTGTGTGAGGTTCAGTAGCAGAAGAAGCTAGCCGCTAGCCGCTCCCGGTGCTGCAGGCTCTGGTTCTGTTTGAGACGATCGACATGGTCCAACTGGTGGGTTCCCTCCGAAAAGAGCTGGCCGACTCCCTGTCCACCTGCAAGGTGCTGGTGGTGGGAGCGGGAGGGATCGGCTGCGAGCTCCTGAAGAACCTCGTCCTCACCGGCTTCAAAAACATCGAAGTGGTCCGTCACGTTTATGTTTGTGTGTATTTGTATCAGTTAGCTAGCTAGCTAACTAGCTAGCTAGCTATCATGCTAGGTCTTTGTGCTGCTTTGAGATGTGCGGGCTCGGACTAATTCCCGAGACGTGGCGTTCAAAGAAACGAAACGCACTATAATTATTGTTCGCTGCGGGTTTTAACAGCATCGACCGTTGTGCAGACAACCCGGAGCTTGTTGTGGTAGAATAAAAAACGACATTAACGATGCTTCGGCGACGTAGCTGCAGCATTTGGCGCCATTAACACTGGCAAGTTAGCAAAGCAACTTGTTTGTAAGCGCAGGTTAGCCGGCATCACGGCTGTTAATGTCAACACAGACACACATGGACGCATCTTTAAGTTACAACCAGCTTTTAATAGTATCATATAATGATTATTATACAGCTGCATATGCTAATAGCACATGTTATTGGCTGGTAAAGAATTAAAGAAAGTAATGTAGCTGGAGGTTAGCTTGTATTTTATTATATTTAAAATGTGCATTTTATTTTGAAAGTACTTCTATAAAGGGATATAAGGTAGTTTTGGAGGTTGGGTGGTGTTTTGGTTTAACTTTTCATTCTGCTGAGCTTCACTATGTAGCTAAGAGACAAACTTAATCAACCAGTCGTCTATATTTTTTAATATCGTGTTATTATTATATATCTGACGCAGATCGACTTGGACACGATTGACGTCAGCAACCTGAACCGTCAGTTCCTCTTCCAGAAGAAACATGTGGGCAAGTCTAAAGCACAGGTATGAAAACATCTTTCTTTAACATTTTCTTCTTCTGTGACTTTTTTTTTGGTAGCCCCCCGTTTCTTTTCTTCTTCTACTATTTATTGGAGGACGCTGATTTGCAACAGTTTTTTAAAACGCTAATATATTCTGGTGCCTGAAACGAAGAGTGTGTCAATTTCTTTGGTATAATTTCCTGCTGCTGCTTCTTCTTCTACATATTTATTTGGGTAGTTTCTGTTTCTTTTCTTCTTCTACTGTTTATTGGAAGACAATGTATCCAATTTTTTAAAAATATAAATACTGGTTCGTGTCCTAAAAGCAGCAGGTGGTCAGATTTTTGTCATCATTTCCTACTTCTTCTTCTTCTTTGACTTTTTTTGGTGGCTTCTTTTCCTTTTCTTCTTCTACTATTTATTGGAGGATGGTGTATAATTGTTTTTAAATAAATATTTAGCACCAATTTTTTAAAAACGTAAATATTCTACTTCTACATATTTTTTGGTAGTTTCTGTTCCTTTAAATATTGTAAATAAATATTGTTTGGTTTCCTACACACAGCATTTAATGAGATTTATAGCATCTATATCTGCTGCTGCTTCTTCTTCTGTGATATTTTTTTGGTAGCTTCTGTTTCTTTTCTTCTTCTACTGTTTACTGGAGTGTTAAATCTTATTTAAACTCCCTGCAGTTGGTCCAGAAGTCCAAAATATCCCCCAAAAAAGTGTTTTCATGCCATAAACGAACCATATTCTTCTTCTGTGACCCATTTTCGGTAGCACCCGTTCTTTTTCTTCTTCTACTGTTTATTGGAGGTTGATATCCTGTGCTAACTTTATGAAATTGGCTGAAAAGCCCCGACCATCCAAATACAAATTGTTTTCACGCTACAAACAAATCAAATAACGAACCATATTCTTCTTCTATGACTTCATTTTTGGTAGCTTATATTTATTTTCTTCTTCTACTATTTATTGGAGGACAATATCTTGTTTAAACTCACTGCAATTGGTCCAAAATAAACCACCAAAAAAGTGTTTTGATGGTGCAAACGCACCGTCTTCTTCTTCTCTGACGCTTCTTTTATTGTAGCTTCTGTTCCTTTTCTTCTTCTACTGTTTATTGGAGGACAAATCATAATTCTTTTTTCTTTTGTTGTTGTTGTTTTTCAGGTGGCCAAAGAGAGCGCCTTGCAGTTCTGCCCCACTGCAAACATCACTGCCTACCACGACAGCATCATGAAGTCAGTTTCTCTTTTAGTCTTTCACTCGTTTAAAACTCGCTCGCGTTTTATCTTCGTAGTCGTGATCGTTTTGTTCCTCTCTCCAGCCCCGACTACAACGTGGAGTTTTTCCGGAAGTTCAGGCTGGTGATGAACGCCCTGGACAACAGAGGTATTTTCATCTTGTTTTTGATATGTGAATTTTTGACGATTAGAAAAAAATAAAACGCCCTCATTTTTTTTTTTACTGTAGCGGCTCGTAACCACGTGAACAGGATGTGTTTGGCGGCCGACATCCCGCTGATCGAGAGCGGGACGGCCGGTTACCTCGGACAAGTCACGGTCATCAAGAAGGTAAGAAACGAACGATTGTTTCTATCCAGGAAATACACCGGTCCGCTTTGTCTTTGCGTTTTTTTTTTTAACATCCGTGACGTCGCCAGGGATTGACCGAATGCTACGAGTGTCAACCCAAACCTGCGCAGAAAACTTTCCCAGGATGCACCATCAGAAACACGCCGTCTGAGCCCATTCACTGCATCGTCTGGGCCAAATATCTCTTCAAGTAAGGCGCTAATCTTTTACGCTTCAAGCAGGCGGCGATTATATTTCACAGACAACGAATATAAGAGTGTTTTTCTTTAAATCGTCAACAGTCAGCTGTTTGGCGAAGAGGACGCAGACCAGGAAGTGTCGCCGGATACGGCAGATCCAGAGGCAGCATGTGAGCGACAGTTTGTTTTGACGGCGTCTCTGATTGGGTAGAAATGGACAAAAATGGTAAGATGTCGTTTGTTTTTGATATTTTTTGTCTGGCAGGGAACCCTGAGGAAACGGCGGCCCGAGCGACGGCGTCAGAAAAAGACGGCGACATCAAGCGAGTCTCCACCAAAGAGTGGGCTCGTTCCACCGGATACGACCCGGTCAAACTCTTCAACAAGGTGACAATAAGCACCGACGACACGAGGCCATAACGGCAACGGCAGAGTTTGTTTTTTTTTTATATATATATATATATAAATCAGACGCTTCATTCACGATCGTCTTCAACCTCCGCAGCTTTTCAAAGACGACATCATGTACCTGCTGACGATGGACAAGCTGTGGAAGAAGAGGAAAGCTCCGACGCCTCTGGACTGGCACCAGCTGGAGAACAGCGGTACGTCTGTTATATGTTTATCTATAGTGTAAAAATTAAAAAAAAAAGAGTAAATGAAAAAAAAAATTTTTAAAAAATATATAAAAATAGCAAAGGTATAAATTTGTCGATTTTTAGAATTTTTATCATTATTTGTAATTTAGTTTTGTTGTTTAATTTTAATTTATATTTCTTTAATGAAGAAATTCTAGTAATTTTATTATTATTATTATTATACTCACATCACACTTAATTTAAAAAAATACATTTTATTGTTATTATTTAAATCTCTTATATTTTAATATATTAGAAATATTTACTCATATTTTTCAAGTCTTACATTTTTGTATTTTATCCACTGAGTTATTATTATTATATTTTAATTAAATTACAAATTGTATTGCCAGTTGCCTGTATATAATAATAAAAATATCAAGATTTTATTCTATTTATATTTAATATATTATCTTCTATATTTTATTATATTATTAATAAATACAAATAAAAATGATATAACAATTTTATTTATGTAAAAATATTGTTTCTTTTTGTTAACTACTATTTTTGTTTATATAATTACTTTTCTTTTCTTCAGTAAAATACATACTAAATCACCAATAAGTTTTATTGGTGTTAAATCGTTAAGTATTATCAGCATGAGCTGTTTTTTTTTTTTTTTTTGTGAATCTAATGAAAATATGACTATTTATTTTCTGTCTGGTCCAGTTTGTCCTCAGGAGGAGACTCCAGGATCTGGTCTGAAGGACCAGCAGGTCCTGGGGGTCTGGGGTTACTGCCAGCTGTTCCAAAACAGCGTGGAGACTCTGCGAACGCAGCTGCAGGACAAAGGAGACGGAGCTGAGCTGGTGTGGGACAAGGTAAGACACAGATGGAGACAGAGACACGATGGACATTTATAGAGAAAAGAAAAAAAAACTGGAAATTTATTTATTTACTTATTGTTGTCAGGACGACCCACCAGCCATGGACTTTGTCACGGCCGCTTCCAACCTCCGCATGCACATCTTCAGCATGAACATGAAGAGTCGCTTCGACGTCAAGTGTAAGTTTCTCCTCCAGTGAATAAAAAAAAAAAAATTGGACCCATCGACCTTCAATAAACAGTAGAAGAAGAAAAGAGACAGAAGCTTTTGTAGCTTCTATTTCTTTTCTTCTTTCAGGAAGTTGACGCAAGATATTGTCGTCCAATCCCAATAAAGAGTAGTAGAAGAAGAAAAACGAGGCTTGGTCGCTTCTGTTTATTTGAAGCTGTTTTCCAATAAAAAAAAAGAAATAGATAGATACGTTGTCCTCCAATAAACAGTAGAAGAAGAAAAAACGAGGCTTGGTCGCTTCTGTTTATTTGAGGAATTTCAGGAACTTGACACAAGATTCTGTTTTCCAATAAAAAGTAGAAGAAGAAATGAAACAAGCTTCAAAAAAAGAAAAATTTCACCAAAAATTTTCGTGTAAAGGAAAAAAAACATGTCCATGTTGTGCTCCAATAAACAGTAGAAGAAGAAAAACAGGAGCTACCAAAAAAAAGGTTGCAGAAGAAGAAGTAGTAGGAGATGAAGATCCCAAAAATCTCAACACATGCTGCGTGTAGAACAAAAAAATTTACTAAAGAAACAAATTGGACACATCGTCCTCCAATTAACAGTAGAAGAAGAAAAGAAACGGAAGCTACCCCAAAAAGAAGTAGAAGAAGATAGTTGAAGTAGATGTTGAAAAGTTTGTATCTTCAACTGCTGCTTGTTCCTCCAGCTTTTAAACTTGTCATTTGGTTTCGTTTTCGTTTTTGTTTCAGCCATGGCGGGGAACATCATCCCGGCCATCGCCACCACCAACGCCGTCATCGCCGGACTCATCGTTCTGGAGGGGCTGAAGATCCTGTCGGGGGAGCTGGAGTCGTGTCGCACGGTTCGTAGACGGACGGAAACGTAAAAAGAATAAAAACGGAAAAAACGAAGGAGTTTAAAATCCTCTTTTTCTTCTTCTTTTTCTTCGTTGCCTCCAGATTTTCCTGAACAAATGTCCCAACCTGAGGAAGAAGCTCCTCGTCCCTTGTGTCCTCGACCCGCCCAGCGCTAACTGCTACGTCTGCGCTAGCAAACCGGAAGTCACCGTCAAACTCAACGTCCACAAAACCACGGTCCTCACCCTTCAAGACCGGGTAACGCCACAAAACACGGAATAAACGAATCGTCGTTGTCGGCGTCAAACGTTTTACGAATTCTCCGTTTTCGTTTTTTCCGGTTTCAGATCCTGAAGGAACGGTTCGGCATGGTAGCGCCGGACGTCCAGATAGAAGACGGGAAAGGGACCATCCTCATCTCATCAGAGGAAGGAGAGACAGAAGGTGAGGGCAGTTTGTCCGTTCAGACAGGAGAGGGCGCCCTAACGTCATTCATCACCTGGTTTATAACAGTAACACAACAATATCGTGTCTTTGCACACAGCCAACAACAATAAATTCCTCTCCGACTTTGGGATCCGCAACGGCAGCCGCCTCCAATCCGACGACTTCCTTCAGGACTACACGCTGCTCATCAACGTCCTGCACACGTACGTCGCCGCTACACGTTTGATTTATTATTTTTTTTAACGCCAAGTAAACCGTTTACGTTGCGCATTAACAGCACTATCTTTAATCTTCTTTCAGCGAGGAACTAGAGCGAGACGTCGAATTCGAGGTGGTTGGCGAAGCCCCGGATAAAGCCCCGCCCCCTCAAACCAACCAGGAAGAGGTTAACAGCATCACCAACGGCAACAAGGACTCCGCCCAGCCGTCCACCTCCTCAAAAGGTCAGCAGGAGGGGGATTAACATCACAGTGATGCTAATAAGTATTAAGTGATTGAATTAGTGGGAATGAGCAGAGATGCATGTTTACTCTCTGATAAACATCATTTTAGAGCTACATTTTTGGACTGAATCGACCTAAAGTAGCATAGAAGCCGCATGAGAGTAAAGTGAAAGACGTTTTAGGAAACTTTGCTGCTTTAAATACAGTTTAATGATGCTTTCAAGCTAAGAAAACAAGTACAAAAGATGCCAAAAAGTTGCAGTTTGGAGAAATAGTTTGGATTTTTAGACCGAATTGAGGAAGTTGACATACGATATCGTCGTCCAATTAATAGTAGAAGAAGAAAATGAAAGGAAGCTACCAAAAAAAAGTCATAGAAGAAGAAGATAGTTTGTTGTTTGGTTCGTATGCAGCATGAAAACACTTTGTTTTTTCGATGGTTCAGACTTATTGACCAATTCCAGAAAGTTGACACAAAATAAATAGTAGAAGAAGAAAATAAACGGAAGCTACCGGGAAAAAAGAATAGAAGAAGAGGAAGCAGGAGATAAATGCGGTCAAAGAAGTGGTTTGGAGCGCATTTAAAAATATTAATTAATTAATTAATCGGACACATCGTCTTCCAATAAACAGTAGAAGAAGAAAGAATAAAAAACTGAAGCTACAAACAAAAGGTTGTAGAAGAAGAAGTAGATCATGAAAATGGCAAAAAATCTCACCACACGCTGTGTGTAAAACACCAAAAACAATGTATGTTTTAAAAAAAAAAATTGGACACATCGTCCTCCAATAAACAGTAGAAGAAGAAAAGAAAGCAGCTACCCCAAAAAAGTCAGAGAAGAAGAAAGTCTCAGGGCGTTTTCATAAAAAGTTGGGATTAAACTTTATTTAGCTGCAGTTTGTACCTAAACTGACTCGTCCTTTCGTCTTCCAGCTCCAGCCAACGACGACGACGACATCATGATCGTCGACTCCGACGAGGACGAGGCCGTGTCCTCCAGCTCCGCGGCAGCGCCGGCGTCCAGCAGCGGCACCAAGAGGAAGCACCGGACACCGAAACCAGCGAAACCTCCACCAAGCGTCCGCGATCGGAGCAGTTGAGCGCGACGGCGGCGGCCAACGCTGACGACAACGACGATGACATCATCGCTCTGGATTAAAAAAAAAACCCGTCCTCGCCACCTCCCGAAGGACTGAACTCTTTGACTCTTTTGTCATTTTTGACGCCGACAGACAGTAGGCTCCAATAAAACACCTCTTTTATGAAGAACAATTTACTGCCCTGCTCTCTCTCGTCACTTCCTCCTCCCCCTCTTCAGCTACGTACTCGTGCTTTCGTACTCCCTCTACTCTCCACGTTAAGCTGTAAATAGACACCACACTTTAAGAAAAAAAAAAAACAAAACAAACATGCAACTTCTTATGTTATGTTATATTATTTTTATTCATTCCTTGTCCCTATAAAACGCTTCTCTTGATGGTTTAAAAAAAAAAAAGAAAATGGAAAAAAAAAAAAAGTGCTTTTTTTGTATTTTTTATAAACGTACTGTATTTCTCATGCTATACAAGTCAGGGTGTTTTTTTTTTTTTTTTTGCTTTGTGGTCAGGTTACGAAAAAGTACGGAGCCCCGGGGGGAAAAAGAGGCTAAAAAAAAAAAAAAAAGAATAAATTTTGAGAAATAAAATGCGAATTAATTGCTGATCGTGATTATTTACGGCGTAAATACGGAGAAATGCGACTATTCTATTTACCCGGTGTTAGCGCGGAATTTTTGGTTAATTTACCGTAATGTTTAGAATACGGTGGCACCAACAAATTTGATGTCGGCTAACTTAACCGTAGGAGATGTGGTAGTCGGTTGCGATCGGTGGACTTGTCCGACGTTTGCTTCTCTGTCGTTAAACCGGTACGTTAAATTTGTCGTGCCCCTATTTTCTAGTCGTTACGGTAAATTAACCAAAAATTTGACGGTACGCGCACGAGCGTACACAACGTAACATAGGTAAATGGTTATGATTGTTTCCCACATTTACTGTGTAGATATTTATTTGCGGATAATTTGCGTTTTATTTGTTGTAATTTACGTAAACGTGCGAAGAAATCACAAAAAAGCGCATTCGTTTTTCTTCCTCTCTCGCCGAGGCTCCGTACGAAAAGAAGAAAAAAAAAGGATTCAAAACCAAAACAAACTTTCTCTTATGTTATATAAATCGGTTTTAAAGATGGCGGTACGTCTGTGACCGGGTCAGTAAAGCACAGAGGCACAGACGTTGAGGGAGGGGGTGGGGGAAGAAGACGTCGGCCATTTTTGTGCCACGGTTCGGAGGTGGGGCGTGTTTTTGTTTGCTACCTCTTAACGTAACCACGCCCCCTCCAAGAAAACAGAAAAAAAAAAAAAAAACAACAAAAAAACGTTACTCCGTCGTAGTAGCGCAGTAGTTTCAATGTTCGGTGGCTTTATTAGTTGTGTTCAAACAGGTTGAAACGGTTTTTGTTTCATAAACGCGGGAATTGAAACTAGATCGGTACGGTCTAATTCCTGCGTCGAGTGTCCATCATTTCATGTTTCATTGTGATCTGACTTGTTCTTGAACGGCTGTAGGAGCCATTTGGACCAATTTGGTGAAGATAATAAATTCAACAATGCAGAGACGTGTTGTTGTCTTTTATTTTTATTTTTTGTCTTGTTCTTGGAAATCCACAAACATCTACAGTCGTAGTCGGTAGTTAAGATAAGAGACGATAACAACAGACGCTTGTTATGTGGAAAAACCTGTTTTTACCAGAACGTTGCTCCTCAGTCTGATGATGAATGTTTAGGGATTAAAGTCTGACAGTCATGTGATCGTACACACACACACACATAGTTACAGTTTACAACAAACAAGTTTCATACATTTATTGGATAGTTTCAGTTATAGATTAACAGTTTTAAACGTATAAAACTATTAGAATGAGTATGTGATGCAACATTTAACTTCTATAACGAAGTATATTTGTATCTATATAATATGAATATCTATATATTTAGATATATATTGTGTGTGTATGTATATATACACACACACACACAATTATATGTAATGTGTGTGAATTATATATATAGAAAAATTACTATATATACTTGAATTTGAATTATATATATATATATATATACTATAAATATAGTGTTATGTACGTAGCTTTCCCTTTGTGTATATATGTATATAGTGTCATTATATATGACACTATATATTAAGACATTCGTACATACCAATTAAAATCTATACAATCTATCCCATTTTTATACATATTTAAAATATATAAAAAATGAATAAATCAAAATTTCAACTTTCCATATCACAATTTTGCTCTTATATTGACCTACATAATTATATATTACTATAATATAAATATATAGTATTAAAATATTAAATAGATATACTTTTTTTATAAAATGTAATATATATTAATTTATATTTAATATATAATAATGGAAACATATTTTTAAGTTTGTGTTTTTCATAAATTGGATTTTTGTAAATTTTTTAAATTGAATTAATTTATTTTTATTGTTATTTTTTATTATTTTATTTTATTTTTTGCTTTATTAACCTACATCGATACAATGTGGTTCCATTCTGACGTCATCAAATCACACGCCCCTCAGAGGAGGCCGCTGATTGGTCAGCTCTGTGCCCCCCCCTCGCCCCCTCCTCCTCGCGACAGAACGACCAGGTTCTATCGGCGGTTGTCTTCAGATCTCATCTATCGTCGCGTGGAGGGTCTCAACTTCACTGAAACCGCAGCCGCCGCACGCTCACCGACTCCGGATAAACGGTTACCGTAAACCCCGCCGGCAGACAGACAGGTTGGAGCTTGTAAACGCCAACATCCTGCCTCGTTTCCTCCGCCTCCGAGGACGAGGAGGAGAAAACATCCTGCGGAGACTTTATTTTTTGTTTTGACACAGCTGCTGCTAACTTGTGCGGGACATTTAACTACAGCTAGCTTAGCTTAGCTAACCGTTAGCGTCAGTTTAGAGGAGCGCGAGCGTGGAATTTTTTTAAAAATACGACCGTTAGGCTGTTTTTTTTTTTTTTTTTTTAAAGGCCGATACCGACAGGATGGTGACTCTGTCTTCTGTAATCAGACCTGTGGTGGCTCAGCTCGGCAGACACGTCAGGAGTCACCGGATAACACCCGCCAGGAGATGCAACCTCACGGCGTGCTCCAGCAAATATGTGCTGTCTAAGAGTGAGTACCCCTGCGTGCAAAAATAACTTACAACAACTCTTTTATCGCTATCAATTTAATATCAACCACCATGGCGGTGGTCGCGGTCTTTAAACGCCTCCATTGTGGCTCTAATCCCAGCACCATTCAAGTACCAGTTATTGTTGTCAACTGGGAAAACGTGCGCTAACTGTAAATGAGAAAACCCGAACTGGATTATTTAAATTACTGGATCTGGATTATACGCGTTTCTATTTACTTAGTTTTGTTTAGGTGGATTATTGAATCCGAGTTTTCTGATTTACCAGTGTTGTCTGTAAATTTCTGTTGTTGTTGATTGATGGTTGTGAGGAAAACACGGACTGGATTAATCGCTTCTTTATTGATTCGGCTCCATTTTGGTGGAGTTTTGAATCCAGGTTTTCCAACCTACCATTGATGCTCAGTTCACTGTCCCATAAGGAGCCTGTTTGAAGCCCTTTGACCTAAATTGGAAACATACACATTCCTGCATATGTTGCGTTCAAATACACTCAATAAACACGTGTTTACACCACTTTTCTGTATTAATTAGTGCTTTTATTATCCCAGCGCACACCTGGACTGTGTATATCCTCGTTAAGGTGTGTTGGGCCATATGATAAACCACTTCCTTCATATTTTTAAGACACACCTGAGGTGATTTGAACGAGTTGCAGCAGCTTCCTCACCACACCTAATTGTAATAATGTCCTGTTTATTGTCTCCTAACGACTGCTCATTTAAAAAAGCACATAAACTCATCAGTGGGTGGTGTCGTTGATGTAAAAAAAAAAAAAAAAAGCTGCTCAAAGCACATTTTTTGTGTGTTTTTTGTTTGTTTTTCTGTTATCAGATCTAGATAACCTTCACTCAAGCTGATCCTCCCTTTTTTTTTTGTTTTTTTTTTTAAACCGTTTGGTTGCAGCAACAGAGATAAAGCAAGATTTACTGCAAAACTTTGTTGCTTAACCTCGTGAAGGCCCGTTAATGAAGAAACGAAATGGAAAGACAAGGCAAGGTGACATAACGTTGGGGGCGCGTCCATGTTTTCACACGTTTAGTTCGTACGCAAGTTGTAAAACCGGCTCCAACAACAGAAGAGACAGGTGACGTATCAGGTGTTTGTCAGGCTTTTATTTTGAAGGACGAACAGCATCTTCCTCAAGGTCACGTCTGACACCAGGAAATAAATACAACCAGAGTGAATTATGCTTTTATTCATTCATACTGTTACTAGAACCAACGTTTCCACTAAACACAACAGGTGGAATCAACCGAAACAAGAGGCAGCGAGTAGAGAAACACGTTAAAACAACGTGTCGGAGAAAACAATGTTGGTTTTTGGAAAAAGAGCAACTACCCTGATTTTTATATATATATATATATATACTATATATACACACTTTTTATATATAATATATAGAAAATAAATATAAATCAGAAATAAATAAATTGTGTATATATATAATGCTTGATTTATATATATATATATATATATATATATATATATATAAGGATTTTATTTAATGAAAAATATGTTTTTTATAAAAAATATAATATAATGTAAAAACTATTGTTGAGTATAAACATAATTGTTTTATACATATATATACTCGACAATTCTTTATATAATTCCTTTTTATATATAATATATAGTAAGAAAATAAAATAATTATAAATCAGAAATGAACAAGTCAAATGTGTTTATATAATGCTTGTTTTTTAACTTATTTTTTTTATATATATATATATATATATATATATTAAAATTTTAATTAAATTATTTGTTTATTATTTATTTATTTATTTATATTTATTATAATATAAAAACAAACTGATAATAATAATAAATCTATAAATAATTGTTGAGTATAAACATAATTGTATTATTTTATGTGTGTGTGTGTATATATATATATGTGTGTGTGTGTGTGTGTGTGTATGTGTATACACACACACACACATACTGATTTGATTCAGTTATACATATATATATATATATGTGTGTGTGTGTATATATATATATATGTATATAGTGTCTCAGTATTTCCTGATTCATCACATCTGGGGGTCATGTGACCTGCTGCTACGCTGCAGATATAATAGAAGTTATTGTGCTGAGTCAGGAGGAGGAGGAGGAGGTGAAACCTGATGAAGGTGAAAGTCTGGGTCCAGTCAGACCTGTTCATGTCGCCTCATAACGGAAACACTCGTCTCCTTTTGTTCCTTTTCACCTTTAACTCTTTAAACGTTGAGCGTTAACACGTACGTGTCAAAGGTGGAGCCGAGTTAGTTCATCTGGTCTCGGTCTCGGTCTCGGTCTCGGTCTGGTTTGGGGGCGTGCCAGGACATTCCACGTGTCGCTCCGGTCCACTCTCTCCAGCTCTTATTTTGTAATTTCCTTTTTTTTTTTTTCACGGGGGCAAAGAAGAAAAAAAAATGTTGGAGGACTTTAAGAGGAAGTGCTCGTACTTTCATTCAGTTCCTTGAAACGTTTCGGAGAAGAAGGAGCGTTTGTGTCTTAATTAACCCGACGCGACATGGACTGTTTGAGAGTTAAAGAAGCGGCGGAGAACACCAGGAAATGTTTGTTTTTATTTCATTTGAACTTGTTTTTTTTTTGTTTTTTTGTAGCTTCATTGTGTTTTTATGACTCTGATTTATTTCTCTTTCTTCCTTCCAGTTCATCCCATGTGGCAGGGACCTCTGGTCGTCCCCGGCGGCGACCGCCAGTCTCCCATCGACATCGTCGTACGTAAGAGCGTCTTCGACTCGCAGCTGAAGCCTCTGGTCCCCGACTACGACCCCAAAACCTGCCAGCAGATCTGGAACAACGGCTACTCCTTCCTGGTGGAATACGACGACACCGCCGACAAATCCAGTGAGTTTTCATCCGCCGCTTTATTGCGGCGAGTTTCCCCTTTAAATGCCCAGACTCAGACGGGAGAGAAATCTCAGCGGGGGGGGGGTTCATGTTTTGATCTAGAGCGGAGGATTATCCCCCCCACCTCCACCCCCTCCTCTCGCCTCCTTAAAGAGCCACTCGGTCGGCGGCAGCGGGTCACGTGACTCGGTTTACAGGTTCTAAATCATCTGTGCGATAGTTAAAACGTGTCTGTTTTTGTTTGTGTCTCGTGTGGCAGCGCTACAAGGAGGACCGCTGCAGGACAAGTTCAGGCTGTGTCAGTTCCACTTCCACTGGGGCGAGTGTAACAACTGGGGGTCGGAGCACACGCTGGACCGGCAGCTGTTCCCCGCAGAGGTAACCGCCAATCACCGATCAATCGACGGCCGAGACACGTTGACACGTCAGGTTTAGTTTGTGTTCGTTTTAGAATTGGGGAAAAACAAAACAAAACACAGCCGTGGTTTTCTGAGCGTCGACGGAAAAGAGGAGCAGAGCGGAAACGTTGGACAGGAGGAAACGTTCCACGAGCAGAAACCGTGAGTCACGACCCGTCGCCGGCAACGAGGCTGCAACAGGAAACGGACGTTTGCTGCTGTCGCAATAAAATACGGCCGACGATGCAGCGGCGTTAGCGTTAGCGTTACCATTAGCTTTAGCACACGGAGAAGAAGAAGAAGAAAAAAAGCAACGATAATAACAACTGAAGAAGAAACGAGAAGAAGAGTAGCGACAAGGAAAACAACAAGGAAAAGAAGAAAAACAACAAGAAAAAAACAACAACAAGAACAACAACAGCAAGAAAAACAACAACAACAAGGAAAACAACAAGGGAAAGAAGAAAAACAACAGCAAGAAAAACAACAACAAGAAGAAAAACAACTATAGGAAGAAAAACAACAACAAGAAAAACAACAACAACAAGAAAAACAACAACAACAAGAAAAACAACAACAAGAAAAACAAGGACAACAACAAGAAAAACAACAACAGCAGCAAGAAAAACAACAGCAAGAAAAAACAAGAAGAAAAACAACAACAGCGAGAAAAACAACAACAAGAAAAACACTAAGAGCAAGAAAAACCACAAGAAGAAAAACAAACAAAACAGCTACTGTTGTTGTTGTTGTTGTTCTAAGTCGTATCGTAGCAACTGAACTACATGTAGTCTCAGGATCTAAACCAACGTTTGTGTTGGAGCCGGAGCTTTTATTCTGAAAAGACAAAAGAAAAGAATTAGAATTAGTGGGTCATGTGTTAGTGGGTCTGGGGTCAGGATGGAGGTCACACACACACACACACACACACACTCATTCATACATGATGTTAATGGTGTGTGTGTGTGTGTGTTTTTCTCAGCTCCACTTGGTTCACTGGAACTCAGACAAATACAGTCTGTTTGAGGAGGCGGTGATGGAGGACAACGGGCTGGCTGTGATCGGAGTGTTTCTCAAGGTACACACACTTTAAACACACACACACTTTAAACACAAACACACTTTAAACACAAACACACACACACTCTGAGGCGTGTTGTGTTTACTCCAGATTAATGGTTAATCTGCTGCAGGTGGGGAAGAGACACGAGGGGCTGCAGAAGCTGGTGGACGCGTTACCGGCGATCAGACACAAGGTGGGGCTACAAGCTAACGCATCACATCTCCTGTAGGTTTAAAGGGAAGCTGCGGTTTCTCATCAGGACGCATCGACTCCCCCTAGTGGCCGAAATACGACACTACAGCTTCAAAACATCCACCATCTCTCAACATGTTCAGGCGGTTACTCGCCCCGTTCAGCGTCGAGAACAAACAAACAAGTTTTTTCCGACGACGTTTCGTCCAGTCGGCGTCTGTGATTACGACATTTATCTTGTGTTTTATTGTTATTATCTTATCTAAAAGCAGGTGACTTTGACGTTATGATCTGATTAATTTCTTATCACTGATAAGTCTGTGTGGATTAGATTATATTAGTTGAGTTGTTGATGATATTTAATAGTTGAAACATAATTTTAAAAAAGTTCTACTTTGGGACTACTTTCAGCTGCGGACTGATATATATTTAACGTCCCGGTAGGTGTTTGGTCTTGATTTAGAATAAACAATAAAATAGCGTCGCTATTTCCAATGTGTTTGCGTAGCTTTTAGCTACGATAGCAATCTTCGCCATGTTAGCGATGTTAGCGTCCTAGCGTTAGCAGTGGCTTTACTGGGTCATTTGTCCACCAATTAATGTTAGCATGCTAACGTGCCAAGCTAAGATGAACCCCTCCCCCCACACACACACACACACAGTTTAGGCTATAATGTCTCTGTGAGTGTTGGTTTTGTAGCTTTTTTGCCATGTTAGCATCCTGGCGCTAGCAGGCTGCAAACAGGTTGGTTTGTCCACCAACAAATGTTAGCATGCTAACATGCCAAGCTAGGATCAACTCTATCCCCCACACAGTTAATACGTAAAACGTCTGTCTAATGTGTTTTTATAGCTTCTAGCTAATGTGTTAGCAATATTAGCTTTGAAGTGTTAGCAGTAGCTTTATTGTTGGTCTGTCAACTGTTTTCTAATACAGCTTCTCCTAATGTTGCAGGAAGCTAACAACTGTTAGCATGCTGTCATGCTAATCTATCATTAGCTTCTCCAAAACAGTTTATATATACTGTGCTTACTTTTGTTGATGTGTTTTTCCTAGCTTTTAGCCACGTTAGCAATGTTAGCCATGTTAGCATCCTAGCTTTATTGGTTATAGCTGAGTACAGATATTCATGATTCTTAGAGGGCGAGTAGGGAAGAATTTACAGCTAGCCAAAAATATTAACATGCTGCTAATTTGCTACTAGCATGCTGACATGCTAACGTGTCAGGAAACTAACTAGAGAGGAACTTGACGAGGAAGAATCGTTCATAACTGTGCGGCGCTGCGTGCGTCTACAGGACAGCGTGGTGGAGTTCACCAGGTTCGACCCCGCCTGCCTGTTGCCGTCCAACACCGATGACTACTGGACGTATCACGGCTCGCTGACGACGCCGCCGCTCACCGAGTCGGTCACGTGGATCGTCATGAAGCAGCACATCGAAGTCAGCCACGATCAGGTACGTGTCGATGTCGTTTACTCACGAATCCTTAACCTATTGGCACAGAAGTGAACTTTAATTCTATATATTGCTTAAAATATATGCTAAATATGTACATTCTTGTGCTTAAGTACTTAGTAGGTACAGATAATGATGCTACGTTTAGCTTAGCCTGTAGCTTCTCTTGAGCTTTTTTTTTTATTATATACGTTTTCTTCCTCTCCCTCCTCAGCTCGCCGTCTTCCGGAGCCTCCTGTTCACGTCGGCGGAGGAGGAGGTGCAGAAGAGCATGGTCAACAACTTCCGCGTGCAGCAGCCGCTCCGCGGCCGCACCGTCCGCTCCTCGTTCACCCCCTTCCTGCAGGAGGCGCCGTCGGCCGAGGGCGGCAAGCACACACACTGATGCAGTAACTCGCACACTCTTACACACTTACACTACTCTGTGAGCAAGTGTCCATCTCATGTGGGTGTTTATGAACAATCAGAGGACGCAGGGAAACGTCCTGGGACCCTTTTTATTTTCTTTAGATTCTGGTTTGCCCGACAAACCGATCTTGAATAAGGGACGGTGGCTCACTGATTTTTATTAACATGAATCATATTTATATTGTAACACTTTATTCAGTTACTGGGCGAGGGTTTTATCATAGATTTTACTTGATTTTAATAAGAAACAATGAATGTTTTCTTCATCTGTTACAAAGAGATTACAGTTAAAAAAAGTAGAGGTTGAATGATTAAGAAAAAAATGTTACTAAAGCGCACAAACATGACTCTGTACTGTAGCACACATTCATCAGAACCACGGTGCCTTAATATGATTTAATAACGACTTAATGCAACAGGAAGGAGGAAGGTTAGCAATCGTTAGCGAACGTTAGCAAACGGGTAGCCAACATAAGCAGTTGTTGGCAAACGGGTAGCCAACGTTCACAAACGTTAGCAAAACTAAGCTAGCATTAGCAAAAGTTAGCAAACGCTTCGTAAATGTTGGCACATGTTAGCAATGGTTAGCAAACGCTTAGCAAATGTTAGCGAACATAAGTAAATGTTAGCAAATGGGTAGACAACGTTTGCAAATTTTAACAAAGGCTGGTAAAGGTTAGTAAATATTAGCAACGGTTAGCAACTAGTAGCGAACGTTAGTAACGGTTGGGAAATGTTAGCAAGCTGTTAGTGGACGCTTAGCAAGTGTTGGCATATGTTAGTTAACGTAAGTTAATGTTAGCAAACAGGTAGCCAAATTCGGAAACGTTAGCTAATGTCAACTTATGTTAGCAAACGTGAGTAAACGTTAGAAAACTTCAACTTACGTTTGCTAACATGAGTTGATGTTTGCTAGCATTTACTCACGTTTGATAACATCAGCTTACGTTAGCAAACGTGAGTAAATGTTTGCAAACCTCAACTAACGTGAGTAAAC
>CM028931.1:21856801-21951801 GCA_016801845.1 Polydactylus sextarius
AGCTTTTTCTTCAAATTAAAAACACCTTTTTAGAATCTAAATAATACGTTTGACCACCAGGGGCAGTAGGAATGCGGGACCCCACCTATAAAAACATTACTTCATAGCTTCAGCTTCACTCCTGAGGACAATATACAGTTTGTCAGCGTCTAAAATAAACCTCATCTAGTGTGTTTACGCTGTCGCTGCGCTTAGCGAACAACACTGGTCTCAGTGAAACCAGCTGCTGAGGCCAAAAAACAAAACAATTAGCTTAAAACGGTGGTGGTAATGATTCCTGTGGGTTCTCCACTTCCAAGAAATCATCTCAAATGCGATGGTGTCGCTAATGTGAAAAATGTTGGTTAGAGCTGCTTTTAAAAAAACACACACGAGTGGTTTTAACGAAGCGTGTTTTCAAAAATATGTTAAAGACTGAAATTTAAACGTGTTTAAAGGTTCAGAAAAATTTGTTTCTGTTGAAAACTTTTGTAACGTTGCTGCATTTTTACAGTAAAATATTACACATATAGAAAAATATATGTTAGGATACTTTATTTAAGTAAACTATAATGTGACAGTACATGATTACTGCACTACAAGTATGTTATTGTCACTATACATTAAAAATACTTAGTGTGTGTGTATATATATATATATTCACTATACCTCAAAAGTAGTTAATGCAGTAATACTCTGATATATATATATATATATATATATATATATATATATATATTTTTGATATATATATATATATATATATATATATATATATATATATATATATATATATATATATATGTCTGTCCTTCAAAAGTACTTAGTGTGGTATAATGTAAAGTATGTGTGGTGTAAAGTTAAGTATTACCACATTAACTACTTTTGAAGTATAGTGAATATATATATATATATATATATATATATATATATATATATATATATACTGTAGTACATATGTAGTAGTATACTGGAATGCTGTTTTGAGAATGCTATTTGCATTATACATTAAAAGTACTTAGTGTACTACGTATGTGTATATATATTTATATGTGTGTGTGTATATATATATATGTACACACTAGTATGTACTACATACATACATGTACAAAACTGTGCACACTAAAGACTTAATGTACTACTTAGTACTATTTTTGTACATGTTTTAAGTACAAAACCATGTGCTATTTTCTTTAACCGTCAACACATGTGATATTTAAACTTGAACAGGAAACGTTGCTGAATTTGAAACTTTACTCATCTTCCTGTAAAGCACATGGGACCAGGTGGAGATGACACAGCAGATGATGCAACAGTGATAGTATGAAGTCAGTATCTCTCACACCTGCATTATGATGCAAGAGGGACTCTCTTTTTCATCAGTTATGTTTTGTCTTATGTAAATAAGTATATATCTATAGTCATAAAGTTTTTATTGTACGTCAGATATGATCTGTTATGACTGTGTCTGTTCTCTGAAGTGTAAACGTAACAATCATTGGCGTACGAATTCTTCTCGTCGCATCTGATTGACTCAATGACTCGACTAAGTACCGACCACATTGTTATATAAAGTCCAACATTCCTAATATTACTGTGACCGAACCTCGTCTGAATGAAGCCACTGTAGGTTCAGAGAGTGAAGCATGATGGGTACATGGTGGTGGTGGGTGTGTTCACACAGCTGATGTAACAGATACTTAGTGTTGACTTAGTTTAATACCAACAGGATATTACATATATATATACAATATACTGACTATATATATATATATATATATATATAAAAACTAGCATATTACAGTATATTTGTATTTGTAGTTGTATTTAACATATATAAGTATCTCTCTCTATATATATATCATATTATGTACTTTATAACTTTACACTATAGTGCTATACTTTATATACACACACACTTATATATGTTGTGTGTGTATATATATATGTATATATATATATATATGTATATATATATATATATATATATATATATACATACATAACTAGCATATTTGTATTTGTATATTTTTGTATTTGTATATTTGTATATTATATTATATATAATATTTGTATTTCTAGTTGTATTTAACATATATACAGTATCTCTCTCTATACATATATATATATATATATATATATATAGACAGAGAGAGACTTTATATATAAATAAATATATATCACATTATGTACTTTATACCTTTATACTATAGTGCTATACTTTATATATACACACACACACACACACATATATATATATATATATATATATATATATATATATATATATGGCAATATCAGTCTTGTTTAGTGGAACAAATTTGTTATATTTAATTGCGTTGAGTCAACGTGGTTGAAAATATATTAGCACAACGCTGTTAGCATGTTAGCATTGTGCTAATGAGCCTGTTATCATTGTGCTAACAGGCTGAATAGTTAGCATTAGCACCACATTTAAGCTTCTGAATCCCCACAGATATTGGAGATGTGGTCCCTTGACCCCCCACACAGCCTGAAATGCTTCTTCATTTGTTCCCATGTGTCTTGGGGGCCAACAGAAGTCACCGTTCAGGTTTTATAAAGACAGATTAAGGTGCATTTCAGTGTCTTGCATTCTTTGGGCTTTGTGCAGATGCAGAGACACAACATCAGACGTTTGGACTGAGCACAGGAAATTGTCTGTCTGTGGTCTGTTCTCGTCTTGTTTATATGTATAAGACGGGCAGGATGCGGCAGCACTTTCAGTTTTAACATTATTGCGGCGCTGTCATTAGCTGATGTTTGTCTAGTGAGTCTGGTACAGAGGGATGAGACTGTCACCTGCAGTCAGAGCCAGACTGCAGCGAACGTGTTGTCGCTCCTGGAAGTACTCCCAGTTCTCTCTTTAAACTCTTCATTCTCAAATGTTGGCATGCTAACGTGAGTGAATGTAGCCTAACAATCAATCATTGGCGTACGAATTCTTCTCGTCGCATCAGATTGACTTAATGACTCGACTAAGTACCGACCACATTGTTATATAAAGTCCAACATTCCTAATATTACTGTGACCGAACCTCGTCTGAATGAAGCCACTGTAGGTTCAGAGAGTGAAGCATGATGGGTACATGGTGGTGGTGGGTGTGTTCACACAGCTGATGTAACAGATACTTAGTGTTGACTTAGTTTAATACCAACAGGATATTACAATATATATATACTATATATATATATATATATACACACACAATATACTGACAAACCACTACATATAGAAACACACATGTGTGTGTATATATATATATATATAAGTATATATAGTACATTACAGTATATTAAATTTGTATTTAACACATATATTTATATATAGCATAGTATGTACTTTATACTTTAATATAATGTACACACTCATATGTACATACACACACTATATATAACATATCTAATGCTAATTATGTTCTCATCTAATGATGTATGTGTATATATATATATATATATGATATGTTCATATATAATTGTATTGTTATAGACATATATGTCTATGTCATATATCCTGTCAAATTTTCATATTTTTGTGTATATGTGTGTGTGTGTTACTTAGCAAACTCTATAGCCACTGTTAGCTTATTGAATGTTAGCACGCTATGCTATTAAATTAAGATAGACAGTGGTAATTGACAACAGCTAATTATTCACAGGTTAGCTTAGACTCTAGTCTAGCATGCTAACATGCTAACATGCTAGACTAGAGTTTAGCAGATGCTAGACATAGTGAATATAGAAATGTTAGCTTAGAAAATGCTAGCAATGCTAAACATCACATCCTTTTAAAATCAGAGACGTGGGTTGGTTTTGCAACAAACTGGTTCCAGCTGGTAAATCTGGAGAGGGAGTGGTGGTTGTTGGCCTCTTGTTTCCACAAAGATGAAAAAAAAAAAAAAAAAAATGGAAATAATTTCTAAGTATGAAGCGAAGGTTACACCATCAGTTCCTGGTAGTGACAGATGTTTGAGGAACCAGAACTCATAGTGAAACAACGACGCACGTAGAATAAACAGCAAAATGTTTAATGTTTATGTTATTTTTTCTATTCAGGCAGTTATTATTATTATTATTTTATAAATATTTGTTGAATTATTGGATTTAAGGTGGATTTCCCTTCACTGTTCACTCTTAAGGGGTTTTAGTTGTTGTTTTATTTGAAAAATAGTGTCTTTTAGCTGAAACCACAACATCCTGATGATTTTTCTATGGTTACTTTCACATTTGTATGACGTCTCTTTTAAATCCTTTTTTTTTTTTTAAATGTGGTTTTAGAACCGGTTTGTCGTCTTGGAAACAGATCACAACACAATAAGTGTGAATTTAAGAATAAAACCATAACAGGAAGAAACAATAGAATGAAAAATTAAAAAAACTGCAGCAGGAAGTGACTTTGATATGAAAACAAAACAATCAAATGTGATGCTTTTGTTATTTGAGAACAAAGCGTTGCCAGATTTTCTCTTTTCTTATTTCAGAAACTGAATTTCAAGATGGCACCAAATCTCTAAATTAGACAATAATCAACTAGAATTAACTGACTGATACAAATAAATGTATGTGACACCAGTGGAATTAACAAAATATAAACAGAAATATAAAATATAAAGTAGAAGTCAAAGGTTTTGCAAAAGAGAAAATATGGTCAAACAGTTAAAATGTTGAGATTAAAGTTCAAATGTCGAGAAAAAGTCGAGATTAAAGTTAAAATGTTGAGATTAACTTTGAAATGTTGAGATTAATGTCGAGATCAAAGTTAAAATTTCAAGATTAAAGTTAAAATGTCGAGATTAAAGTAAAAAAAAATCAAGATTATTGAAGACGTTTTTTGGCTTTTTGACTTCAAATCGAAACATCAACATTAAAATCTAATTAACAAGATTTAGTCCAGATCAATGAGGGCTGATAAATGTTTTCATGTTGCCTTTTGGTTATAATGTGGAAAATTTGAGATTGAACTAAAAAATTTTGTCTTTAATCTCAAACTTTTGACACTATATACTCAGATTAAAGTCAAAATCAATGACTGGGCAAAGACATTTTGAGATTAAAGTCAAAACGTCGATAATGAGAAAGTTTGTCTCAAAAAAAGTACAAATTGAGAAGTTGAAATTCAACTTTTCTTTTCAAAAATTCAAAAAATTTTCGTCTTCGAATTTTTTTTAATCTCAAAATTTCAACGTTCATATATTTTCGACCAATGTCCAAACAGTTCGTAGAATGAATTAATGTGAAAATAATACATTTTTTTACTCCAAATTTTTGGAGATAATTTTTTTTATCTTTAACTTTCAACATCACATTTTTAATTTATTCAATCTCAGAATTTCGACGTTACATATTTAGACTAAAGCCACAATGAGTCATTTAATGCGAAGATAACACATTTTTGGCTCAAACTTTTTTTCTGATCAGAATTTCAACATTACTCGGATTAAAATCAAAGAGATTACATTAAGATAAATACGGTCCTGCGGCAACAGATGTTTCAACACTTCAACAAAAAGCTGATGTCGTTGTTCCTCAAATTTATCGGTCAACGCCTTGTGTTTCATTTGTGAGTCAAATGTAACTAACGTTACGCAATGTGACTCTATAATAGATTAAATGATACATGATTTTCCAGGTTTGTCATCCTACAGCAGCGATGTCTCCGGCTGTTTTTAGTCTGCTGAGATTTAAAAAACTGTCGAACCAGTTCGACTGGTTCGTAGCGACGCAGATCGTTGAGCTCGACTTCCTACTGTTCTGATGTTTTAAGTTTCCTTTTACATCTGCAGTGACTCATGATTTCACATTTGAATGTGTGACCCGGGGGTAAAAAAAAAAAAAAAAAAAAATTTATCTGGTAAAATTCAAAAGATAAATAAGACGTTTTATCAAAAAAAAAAGTTGAACTTTGTTTCAACTTTTAAAGTTCAACCCCGTTTGTTTTTGTTGATTTATCTGGTAAAATTCAACAGATAAATAAGACATTTTATTAAAAAAAAATAAAAAAAATAAATTTGTACCCTCTTGACAAAAAAAATACATATAAAAAATATAATATATAATTTTATTTATATATTTTTTCAGATATTAAAACAAATGAATACATTTTATTATTTTAAATCAGTTTTTATTAATAATTATATACAAAATATGTATGTATATGTATATATATATATATACGTGCATGTACGTGTTACTAAAATGAGAAAAAATTTAATTTTTATTCATTTATAAATATTTGAAATCAAGTTGTTAACACACTTGTTTTAAATGATCGATAACAAACGTTCGCCGTCATTTTTTACGGTGTAGTAAATGTAATTTTGACGACAAAACACAGGAAAACACAAAAATCGAACTTAAAATGTAAAAAAAACATGTCATTTTAAGCGAAACTGCTTCAAATGCGCAAAATATTCGGCACAGCTGCTGGTTAAAGAACAAACCTTGTACCATCTGTGAGTAATTTTGTTATTTTTAGCCACTTAGAAGTTTGATTTGTCCATTTTTTTTTTTTTTAACGACAAACGGGAAAATCCAGATTAGCCAGATTAACCAATGCAGGTTAAAGTTGGGTGAAATTTGCCCAAACCTCAAACCTTTGGCAACGCTGGGCCTCATAACCAAATATGGTTCAAGTACAGGAAACAAAACTGCTGTCGGCCACAAGAGGGCGTCAGTATTTAGTATTAGTCACAGGATGCTGATGCAAACTCGGAGGGAGATTAACTGTGATACTTGTCATAGTTCCCTTAAATGATGTCATGAGTTCCTGTGAACTCTACGGTCGTAATAAAAGCGAGCACGCGGCGTTTGTGACTGTTAGTCTGACACGTCGAGGCTGCGAGTGAGTTCTCATCTTGGGGTTTTTTTATTTTTTTTGGAAACTCAGTCATGTCTGGGTCGGTTAAAAAGAGATATTCAGGCGTAAATAGTGTCAATGGAGAGGAAGCGGCGCCGGCGGAGGACCGAGTGGTCCTCAAGAGGACCATCACCCTGATGAACGGCATCGCCATCATCATCGGCAGCATCATCGGGTCGGGGATCTTCGTGGCGCCCAGCGGGGTGCTGAAGGAAGTGGGGTCGGTCGGGTTGTCGTTGATTATTTGGGCCGTCTGCGGCTTGTTCTCCGTCATCGGCGCCCTCTGCTACGCCGAACTGGGGACCACCATCACCAAGTCCGGAGGGGATTACGCCTACATCCTGGAGGTCTACGGTCCTTTAACTGCCTTCCTCAAACTCTGGATCGAGCTGCTCATCATCAGACCCGGAGCCCAGTACGCCATCGCCCACGTCTTCGCCACTTACCTTCTGGCGCCGCTGTTCGCCGGCTGCGACATCCCACCCCTCGCCATCAAGCTCATCGCCTGCCTCTGCATCCGTGAGTAGCTTCAGCTCCTGTTGCTAACATGTCGAATTTTCAGAAAATCAATTACAAACTGCTTTTGGCTCTTTAGCATCATTCTATCTCCAAATATATACATACGTACATGTGTGTAGGCCGAAAAAAGATCCGCGCAATTGTCCCATATATTGCATCATGTGTCCCCAAAAGGGACCTTCACAAGGTGTGTGTGTGTGTGTGTATTTTATGAGGACACACATGCCCGACCAAGACTTTGAATTATTATTATTTTTTATTTAAATTTAATTGTTTTAATTATTTTCAAGTATATTTAATATTTGAAAGTTCAAACTGAACTTTCAAGTAAATTCAAATAATTCATGAAATAAAATATTTTATCCAAGACAAAATACAGTATAATATAAAAGTACAAAAGTTAGTCCTCATGTGTCATATGTATAATTAGCACAATAAGTAACATTTTTTTTTAAGCATTTTACAGCTAAAATGCATCATCGCAAAAGGTCAAACAGCAAAAAAATATAACTAGAAAAATTCTTTTATTTAACAAAATTTTATTAGCTTGTGGAAATATTTTTGAAAATACACTTTATCATGAATTAATTCATTTTAGCTGTTACTGCACTAATTTAAGTGTTAAATATAAATATATATATATAAAATTCTGAAAATAATAATAATAAAATATGAATATTGAGTAAAATGTAAATTATTAAAATTTTTAAAATTCTTATGTACACTATGACTTATTTCATTTATTAAATAGTTTGAAATATAAGGGAAATTAATTATTACAAATGTATTTTTTAGTAATTTTTTTTTTTTTAGTTGTAGTAGTACCGCGCTGTGCAGCTAGAGGGCCCGGCGCTCCTCCTGCTGTTCTCCGGTTGAATGAATGGGGGGGGGCGGTCCTGATGGGGAAGCCGTCACGCTCATTGTCATAGTTCCAGCGAACATAGACCGAGCTGAGACACGAGGCTCAACGTACTCGCAGACAACACCACGCGCGAGCTCCTCGTGGCTGTTGAGCATCAAAAAGCGACACCGGAGTCCGGAGGAGAGCGGGAAGAAGAAGAAGTAGAAGAAGAAGAAAAAAAAAAATGTCGGCGGTAAAAAAGAGGAACTCCAACACGATGGCAGGCACCGACGAGGACCGGCAGGTCACCCAGAGGATGCTGTCGACCAGCAGCAGCGGAGACGACAAGACCGAATCCAACGGTCCATCTTCGGCAGCCACAGGAGACGGCGTCGTCCTCCAGAGGACCATCACTCTAACGAACGGTGTCGCCATCATCGTCGGAACCATCATCGGGTCGGGGATCTTCGTGACGCCGAGCGGGGTGTTGAAGGAGGCGGGTTCGGTGGGGATGTCCCTGGTAGTGTGGGCCGTCTGCGGGGTGTTCTCCATGGTCGGAGCCCTGTGCTACGCCGAACTGGGGACCACCATCTCCAAGTCCGGGGGTGATTACGCCTACATCCTGGAGGTCTACGGTTCTTTACCCGCCTTCCTCAAACTCTGGATCGAGCTGCTCATCATCAGACCGTCGTCTCAGTACATCGTCGCTTACGTCTTCGCCACTTACCTGATCAAACCTCTGTTCCCGGACTGCGACGTCCCAGTAGACGCCGCCAAGCTCGTGGCGTGTCTCTGCATCCGTGAGTAACACGCGCGCACATGATGCAACGTTACAACACAAAATCCACTTCCTGGTTGTGTTAAACACGACCACACCTGAAGGTGATTGTCTTTTGAACTTGATATTGCGGCTTCCGAACACACGTGCGACCGGTAACGAAGAAGGAGCGTACACACACGCGCGCGAGCAGGTATCTCCACCAGTTCTCGCGCGTGGTTACATCAGCAGGATGGAGGATGCTGCGAAGACATTTAACACAATAAAAGCCTAATTAAATCACTTAAACCCCCCCCCAAAAAATATACATTTATATATTTATTGTTGTTATTATATACAACACATATTAAAGGGAAATTATACAAGATATGGTTTGATAAAATAATCAAAAATAAATCTGGTTAATTAGTTGTGTTATTGTGTAAAAAACATCATATATTCATATAAAAAAAAATATTAAAAATTTTAAAAAATCACATTGTAGCAGCTGAGATCAAGAAGAGCTCAAAATATTAAATAAAAAATAAAATTATATGTATGTATATATATATATATATATATATATATATATATATATATATATATATATATATATATATACTAAGAAAAATAATGTTTAATATTATAGAATAATTTTAAATAATAGAAATAAGTTTGTCCAGTCACATTAAAATCAAATTTATTCAAAATATATTTATTAAAAAATAAATAAGTTTTCTAGTGTAAAGTGGTTAAAAGTCTAAATAAAAAATAAAATAAAATATTTAAATTCAGCAGCAGCAAAAATTTTCCACGAGGAAACAAACAATATTTTTGAAAATAAATTTAAAAAAAAAAAATATATGTAGGAAAAGATGGGTTAAAAAAGGAGCATGAAACATTAAATAAATACATAAAAATGTTTAATAAAATATTCTATAAATATATTTGATATAACAGAAATAAGTTTTACAGTGTAATAAGGAAGAAAGAGGCGATTTGAATTTATAGTTGAGTGCGTATGTGAATTAATCTTCTTCAGACTCAAGTTTAAAGCCGGTCTGAGACCACATGACGAGGCCGCGCACCAAGAGGATCAGTTTTCTGAGTGTGTGTGTTAAATCCACACACACACACACCCATAAGACTGATTCATTGTGTGTTATTGGTCAATTAGATCTGTTTCTAGCTTCACTGGAAGTGTGTGTGTCAGTGTTTGCACAGGTACACACATGCCCGAGCATTTCCCAAGCTGATTGGGCGTCTCTCTCTCTATGTCCGTGTGTGTGTGTGTGTGTGTGTGTGTGTGTATTGCGTGTACAGTACTCGACCTCTCTCTCTCTCTCTTGTCTCAATCTTTTTACACAGAGCGTCATTGTTGCTTTGTCTCGTCTTTCTGTTGTGGCTCCGACCTGATTTAGGAGCTTTTGAAGGGACCTGCTGCTTTAGTTAATCACTTTTAATGGGGTCCTTGGGTCAAAGTGTGTGTGTTTGAGTGTGTGTATCAGCACCAACACTATTCACGTTCAACTATGAATCATTTACACTTTCTTTTTTTTTTCCAGTCTTGCTGACGTTCGTCAACTGCTACAGCGTCAAGGCGGCGACCAGCGTGCAAAACATCTTCACCGCCGCCAAACTGTTGGCGCTCGCCCTCATCATCATCATCGGGTTCGTCCAGATCGGGAAAGGTGAGTTCTGCAAGTCTGAAGAGAAAAACCCCAGAATAAAAGGCTTTTATTTTGAAGGAATGCCTCTATTTTGCAATTTTCTGTAAAAAATAAATATTTTTTTATTTGGATTTTTCTGCTATTTTGAATCAAAAATTAAAAAAAATTTTTTTAGAATATGGAACATAAAAATTTTAGTAATTTTTTTGATTTAAAAATTTTTTTTATTAAAAATAATCCAGCAAACGACTGGGCTGCTTCTGGCATTAAAATCCCATTATGACCCAAAGCGTAATTCAGTGCAGTCCTGTTTGTGTTTGTGTTTGCTGGCGTTAAAGCTTCCTGGAGTCGGTCCGAAACAACCTCATTAAGGTCACAGGATGTTGTGAAGAGAAGCCAGAAACGAGAACGAGACCAGACGACGGCTCCTTTCATTTGACGAAAAAAAAAAAAAATCCTTGTTAGTCCAAAGAACAGAGTCCAAATGAACAAAGAAAGAAGTTGAATCCAATTCACTGCCAATTGGACTGGAACAGGAAGTGAACTCGAGAAGTCCCCTAGAGGGAGGCCGCCGTTGTCCGGGTTCACTCGGTTCACGGCGCAAAAATTTAGATGGACGATCGTTGCGACTACGTTTGGTCACAGGAAGTTAGAAATCCGATCACTTGGGTCGAGTTTATTCGCAGAGGGGAAAAAAAAAACCATTTCCGTTAATTTGAAAAAGTCAGAGTTCGACTCGATTGGCGTCAAACCGTTAGCGGACGTTAGCATAAGCGTTAGTCGTCACATTCCGATTTTTTTTTTTTTTTTTCAAAATACCACATTTTCCGCAGGACTAGCATGTTAGAGGTTAAGTCAATCGGTGTCAAACGTTAGCGCTTTGTTCGACAAATTACGCAAAAATGTTTACCTAAAATCGTATTTAACATATACCGTATTTGCGCGGAAACAGCAGATATGAGAACTAGCACATTAGAGGTTGAGTTTATCGGAAGCAGCGTCAAGAGAAAAATCGTAACAGACTCAAAACAATGTTTTGAAAAATCACGGATTTACCGAATTCTTTTCCCCCTCACATTTCGCAAAAACGTTGTCGTATTTAAAGTCGAACTGCTCCGTCATACTTTTACCTAGAGACGTCGTTCAAACTTTAAACGGGTCACAGGACTTTGAGTATTTCACCTATCGCTGACCCTTTTGATATCTTCTAGCGTTTTTGAATTATCGTGATTTAAGTTTTATGCTTATTGGGGGGCATCATTTACTCTTGTGCCTCAGCTGCCACTCCTTTCCGAACTTTTTTTTTTTTGGTTACTTTTTCCTCTTGTAGCTCCCACATCTTTTACTTCCGAGAAACAGTTTTAACATCAAATTATAGATGAATTTGTGCCGCATCATGCACTTTGACTTCTGGAGGGATGCGACTTACGGTTTTTACGCTAACCCTCTTTTAGCGCCGCTAACCACCTTCAGCTCTCTCATTGAAACCCATTATAACTGAGGTCTCTCAGGCTAAAAACACAAAGCGAGACACGTTTTCAAACCAACTTAAATCACTAATTCTTTAACTTTATCTACACAAAACACACATCGATATGTTCGGGAAAATCTTGTGGCTCTAACTGTGTCAATATTTTTTCGAAGTTTGTAAAAGTTTTTGACGAAATGGCCAAAGTTTGAGTTGTGCGTGGAGCCAAATCTGATGCCAATAAAGTTCGAAAACGTGGTTTATATCCAAAAGTCCGACTTGCTTTTTTTGCGCTAGCCTTTTTGATGTGATACAAGTTAAAATATTTTTTTACTTTACCTACACAAAATACACATCGACACGTCCAGCAAAGCCTTGTGATGCTAACTGTGTGAAAATTTTGAAGATATGAGTTACGGTTTTGAGCGAAATCGCAAGATTTGCATCGTTTTCGCACTAAATACCCTGATTGTCCATTGATGTTTTTGAAACTCAAACATCTCAGTCTTGAACTTTCCATCCTTGCACAAATACCGAACTTCAGTGGGAGTTTGTGTTGAGGTCAGAGATCGCGGGAGTCTCGAATCAACTGACCCGTGGGAAAACAAGGACGTCGACACCGACTGAGATTGTTGAGCTGTAGGAAGCTGAAACGTCTGAGTGAAGCCGGAGCTTCACGAACGCCGGTTGAACCGATCTTAATCCACATAAACTGAACTCAAACGTCGTCTGGTGTAATTATAGTTTAGACGTAGCAGCGGTAATTCTGCTCATTTGTAATTTTAGGCCTTTTTCACAAGTGCAGGCTTAAATCTTTTTTGTTTTCTTCTTTCACCGTGGATCTAATCGCTGTTTATCTGAGACGCCTAAGATTAGGCAGGTTTAAACAAAGACCTTGAACGTGGCTGAGATTACATCAACAAACTCACCTGAGCGCCTCCACTACAACGTCTATATTACAGAATACAGTTTACATTCTGAATTATATGGAATTTAACCCTAGTAGGAGTAAAAAAAAAATCAAGTTAAATACATAAGCTTCCATTTTTTTGTTATCCAGCGCCCCCAGCTGGTGTTTTACTCAGAGTTCACAAGGTTAAAGTCTCAGATTAAAAGCGTAATCTTATTAGCTGACACCTGCTAACGCCATGTAGAAGTGAAACAACTCAGATGTCGGCTCAGTTTCGTCCTACTTGGCTTTTATTTGCATACACAGCAAAGTGGACGTTTTATTTTCTGTTTTATCAACATGTCAGCGTTTATTTTCCAAACCTCACTTTTGCATTTAACCACCACATTTGCAGCCGCGAGTTCGTAACCTGAAAATGACCTGAAATTAGTCTAACAGAATTTAATGTATAGGATTAGCAGAGCTTAGCATAGATACTGGAAGAAGCTAATGCTAATTAGCGCAGCATATGGTGAATGGTGTAGTGTCAAAATGTCTGGTGCATTTACTCAATTACTCAGTGATTCTCTAAAAATAAATAAATAAATAATCATTTTTCCCAAAATTTACAACTTTTTTTGAAAATTTTATGACTTTTCCAGATTTTTTTTCCCCCATTGAAATGAATTGAGAAGCTCTTGACTGACTATAAATACCTTCAGGCACAATGGCGGATGTAGCTTTAGCGAAAGATATCACTTTGCGTCTTCAAAAAAATCTCAATTTTTTGTTTTTCGGATTTTTTTCGCCCCATAGAAACGAATGGATAAGCTTCCGAATTCCGCAAAAACGTTGTCCTCTTTGAAGTCTCACAGCTCCGGCATACTTTATCCTAGAGACATCGTTCAAGCTTTAAACGAGTCGCAAGAGTTTGAATTGTTCACTTGTTGTTCATCTTTTCTGATATCTTGTACCGTTTTTGAATTGTCGCAGTTTAAGTTTTATGCGTTTTTTGCGAGTGGGTGTTATCCACTGTAGCGCCTCAGCTGCTGCTCCTTTCCTAACTTTTTTTTTTTTTTTCGTTATTTTTTTCCACTTTTATCTCCCACATCTTTTACTGTCTCAGAAACAGTTTTAATATCTAATTATAGATAAATTTATGCCACATCACGCTGTGATACGACTTTTTTGGCAAAATTTTTTTTTTTTTTTTTGCGCTAGCCTTCTTTTAGCGCCGCTAACCACCTTCAGCTCTCTCATTGAAACCCATTATAGCTAAACTCTCACTTGGAGCCTTTAGTCAACTTATTTAAACTGATGTTTCACTTTATCTTTACTTAATTCACGATGACACGTTCAGCAGAGTCTTGTGAACATATATATGTGAATATATACGTACATATATCACGCTAGCAGCCGTCGGTATCGGTAAATAACAGAGCAAAGGAATTAAACAGCCTGAAATTGTCTTCACAAATCTGCCCGTCTCACCAGGCATGAGACTTGACGGGGCAGTATTCCCACAATGCACTATGCCCCCCCACCACCAAGTACCAACACTGCCTCGGGCTGTTGGTTTAGCAACCGTCGCTATGTCTGAGAATGCGAATGCGAAATCCGTGAAAAACTTGAACATCAGACAATAGTGGTGAGGGGGGGCGCTGCGACCAAACCGTTGTAAATCCTCCACCGCCCCCCCCCACCTTCTCAACGACTGCTGCTGCTTTGCCCTTGAGCAAGGCAATAAACCTCCACCCGTCCCGCGCCCCAAGTTCTGATCTGTCTCCGTCTGGGTCAAACCATTATTGATGTCTCGGTCCGTCTTAACAGAATTAGGATGAATATTTGCCTCCAAAACTTTTTATTTTTGTCTTAATCCGAGTCTTTCTACTCGTCTGGTTCAGGTGGTACGACAGCACTCCTTCCAGAGAATTCCTTCGACGGGTCCAAATATGATTTTGGGAGCATCGGCTTGGCGTTGTACAGTGGCCTGTTCGCCTACGGAGGCTGGTAAGTCGCTATAAAATATTATTTATAGAGTTTTGCTCAAAACCCGAACCGTGACCTTGACTAATGGTTCTTCTTCTTCCAGGAACTACTTGAATTTTGTCACAGAGGAGATGATCGAGCCATACAAGTGAGTATTAACCACTGGCTGGTGTTTGTTTAATTTGTGGTTGGAATCGGTTTTAACCGGTTCTGTTTGTGTCCCACTTTGTCAGAAACCTTCCCCGAGCCATCATCATCTCCCTGCCCGTCGTGACGGTGGTGTACGTGTTGACCAACTTGGCGTATTTCACCACGTTATCACCGGAACAGATCATGAAACCCGGCGCCGTGGCGGTGGTGAGTACCCACGTTGTCCGTGCAAAAAAAAAAAAAAAAACAACAACATTTTTTGATGTGAGCATCAAATTATCGGTCGGCTCGTTCGGGACGTGTGCTGCTAGCGAGAATTTCAGCGAAATAAATTTTTTTTTTCCGAAATATCGCAATTTTTTCCCCTTGTAGATGAGCTTCAAAGAGGACCATGTTAGTTGCAGCATGCAAGAAGATGTTCAGTGCTGTGCTAGCTGCTACATGCTACATCTCTTGAAAATTTTTTGAAATTAATCTTTCACCATCTTTCGCAAATTTTTTCCTTATTGAAACGAACAGAGAAGCTTCTCAGTTACACAAAACGCGATCTTCTTTAAAATCTAAGTGCTTCGTCATATTTTCCCCCAAAAAATTGACGCAATTTTTTTTTTTTTTTTAATCCTCTATGAAGGCTAACTGCTCCAGCATGGTTTGACCTAGTGCAGTTGTTTTAGCTGCTATGCTAGCTGCTACATCGTTGCTATTATTCAGATTTTCTCAAAAATTTTTGAAATTTCGTATTTTTTCCCCAAAACAAAATGTCCTCGTAGGAACGGTCCTCTATGAAGCTTAACTGCTCCAACATATTTTGACCCAGCAACTTTTCTCTGACGTCTCATTTTACGATTTTTTTTCCCCGTGTTCTTTTCGTCCCGTAGGATTTCGGTAACTACCACCTGGGTCCGATGGCCTGGATCATCCCCGTGTTCGTAGGCCTGTCCTGCTTCGGATCCGTCAACGGTTCCCTGTTCACATCGTCAAGGTAACGTTCGCTCAAACAAACAAACAAACTCTGGAATATCTGTTGAGTGTGTGAATTAAAACTTAACATCCACGTCTTTCCAACACTCGCAGGTTGTTTTTCGTTGGTTCCCGGGAGGGTCACCTGCCCACTCTGCTGTCGATGATCCACCCCTCTCTGCTCACCCCACTGCCCTCGCTCATATTCACAGTATGTACTTGTCTGTTAGCGCTAAATCTGCTGTGTCACAGTCACAGCTTTTTTGTTCTTGTTGTTTTGGTCACATTTGTCAAGCTAACGTGTCGACATTTAGGTATAATGCTCATTTTACTATGTTAGTATGCTAGCGTTTGCTAAGCTAACATGTCGTTATTTAGCAAGTGTGTTTGCTATGTTCACCCTCTGAGCTCAGCATGCTAACGTTTGCTATGCTACCATGCAAGTGTGTTTTTTATTTTCAGGAGCTTAGGCTAGCATGTTAGCATGTCAACATTAACATTTTAGTATTTAGTGGGAATACGTTTTTTACTTCTTCAACATCTCAGTTCAGTATGCTAGCAATTGCTAAGCTAACATGTTGATAATCTGCAAATGTGTTAGATGTTCACCATCTTACTTTAGCGCAGTGCAATTTGCTAAGCTAACACGTTTATAACTAGCAGGTATGCTATTTTATATGTTAGCAATCGTAGTTTAGCTAACATGATGTTATTTAGCAAGTGTGTTATCTATGTTCGGGAGCTGAGTTTAACATGCTAGCGTGCTAACATTTGGTAAGCTAACAAGTATGTTCATGCTATGTTTGCAATATTAGTTTAGCATGTTACCATGCTAACCTGTTATTTAGCTAGCAAGTGTGTTTTCTATGTTCAGGAGCTTAGTTTAGCACGTTAACATGCTAATCTTTGCTAAGCTAGCCTGTTGATATTTGCTACGTCCACCATCGTAGTTATTTCCAGTCACAGACTCGATCAGAAAGCTAACAGCTCATTTTCTGTCCTTTGTTTCGTGTCTCCAGTGCATGATGACGCTACTTTACGCCTTCGCCGACGACATCTTCTCCGTCATCAACTTCTTCAGCTTCTTCAACTGGCTATGCATCGGCCTCGCCATCATCGGGATGATGTGGCTGCGCTACAAGAAACCCGAACTGGAGCGACCTATCAGGGTGAGTTTCTGAGAGAAGGCGGGCGGTGGGCACTCCGTCGCTCGCCGTAGTTAGCTTTGGCAGCGTCTCGCGGACACAACAATGATCTATTCAGCGCTACTCGGACGAATCGAGGCTGATCGTAGATTAAGCTGGATGGTTGTCAGCTGGTGTCGACCCCTGCTGAGTGCGCTATAAAAGGACTAACACTGTGTCTTCTGACGAGACCACTTCGCTTCAGGACGTTGCCGACAAACACTAGGACTATTGTGACCATTGTTGCGTGTTTTCGTGTGAGGGTGTGTGTTTTCACGTGTGATGCTGAAGCGCGCGTGTGTGTGTGTTCCACAGTGGCGTCACTGTCTCCCGCTGTATTTCCTTCTCCTTTCTTTGCCCGTCACATTCCTGCTGCCCAACGGATTAAAAAAAAAAAAAACAAAGCAGCGGGGGAATCGCGCAAATGAAATTCGCTAATTAACGCCCGTCTGATGTTACGACACCTCGAAGCTCGTTCGCTAACGGCGCGTACGAACACTTGACGCACAAATATGGGATTCAGGAATCATTCTTACTTAAATTTGTCCGTATTTTCCAAGACAACACAAATAGTCTGTTGTTAATAGCATATTAATTATTAAACATATTATATAAATACCTTTAAGCACAATGGAGTCTTACGTCTCCGTCATACTTTTTCCTAGAGACGTCGTTCAAGCTTTAAACAAGTCGCGAGGCTTCGACTTATTAAGCTGCCAAACGATTTTTTAAAATCTCGTACCGTTTTTGAATTATTGCCATTTAAGTTTCATGCTTTTTCCCCCCCCCTAGCAGTGTCTGAGTTTATAATGGGTGTGTATTGCGGAATGTTGAGTGTGTCACATGACTTGTGACATCACACACTCTAGCTCCTCAGCTGCTGCTCCTTTCCCAAACGTTTCCTCTCGTAGCTCCCACATCTTTTACCCCTCGGAAACAACTTTAACGTCATATCGCAGATAAATTTGTGCCGTGTCACGCAACGTGACTTCGGAACCGATACGACTCACGGTTTTTATGCTAGCCCTCTTTTTCTTTTGCCCCATCTTACCACTTTCAGCTCTCTAATAGAAACCCATTATAACCAAGGCCTCTCGAGACACGTTTTCAAACTGACATAAATCGCTAATTTTTTAAGTTTATCTACACAAAATATACATCGATACGTTCGGGAAAATCTTGTGGTGCTAACCATATCAAAATTTAGTCAATGTGTGTAACAGTTTTTGATGAAATGGCCAAAGTTCGAGTGGTGGCCAAAAAAGTATCTAAAACTTGTGGTTTTTTTTTTATTTTTATTTCGATACCCTGCAGGTGAACATCCTGTTGCCGATCAGTTTCGTGCTCGCATGCGTCTTCCTCATCATCGTCTCCATCTGGAAAACCCCGGTGGAGTGCGGAATCGGCTTCGGCATCATCGCCACCGGCGTGCCCATCTACTACATCGGCGTGTGGTGGGAAAACAAACCCAAGTGGCTGCTGAATGTTATCTGTGAGTACCGCGGGCAAAAACAAACAACGCAGCATCTGTTATGCTATCTGTTATTTAGCTGAACATTGTGGGTAATCGTCTCGCACTTTTGCGTGCTACTGTTTGTTAAGCTAACATATATTCAGCAGGGATAATATTTACCCTGCTCAACATCTTACTTTAGCATGATAGCATTTTCTAAGCTAGCACGTTGATATATTTAGCCATCTTCGCTTAGCTAAGCTAACAAGATATTGAGGTATAATGCTTGCTATGTTACCCATCTTAGCTTAGCATGGTAGCATTTGCTAAGCTAACGTGAATATTGAGCAAGTGTCGTCACCATCTTGTCTAGCATGTTGATATTTAGCAGGTATAATGATCACTATGTTCTTTAGCATGCTACTGTTTGCTAAGCTAACATGTTTATATTTTAGCAAGTATGTCTAAGTTTTTCGCCGAGCATTGTGGGTAATCCTCTTGCACTTTTCCCCCATTCGCAGTCTCCACCACGGCCTTTTGTCAGAAGCTGATGGAGGTGGTGCCTCAGGAGTCGTAACGGGGCCAATCCGATCGCACCAAACGAACGGCGTCCAATCTGTACTGACGAAGAACGAACACCAGCCACGAAGGTGTTTAAATGTACTGCGACTTTTTTTTGAGTTGTTTCATTCAGTATGGACTGTTTTTTGTCACTAACTCTGCGTAGACAGTCATGCATTGTGTCATGCACAGTCATTTGTTTTTTTTTTTTTTTTTTTTTTACATTTTTACAATGGATTTAAACGAATATATTAATGTTACTGTCATGTATTGTGTATGAAATACCTGTTTTATTTCACAAAATCGTGCCTTAAGAGGCAAAATGATTGACTGTTGACAGTGACCACGTCACTTTTTTTTTTTTTTTTTCAAACCCGAAAGAGTTCAAGTTTCTTCTGCTTTTGGTTACAAAAGTTGGAAGTTGTCGGACATGTTCTGCAGCACGTTCTGCTCAGTTTTAAAAAAAGAAAAAAAAAAAACAAAAACAAACAAAGTCTTGTCGTTGGCAATCGTGGCTTGCGTCGTCGAGTTTCATCCCCTGCTGTATTTCAGTTGTCGGTGCCGCTGTAGGAAGCAAGAACAGATTATTTTATGTTGTTGTTTTGTTTTTTGTTTTTTTTTTTTGTGAGGGGGTCATTTGCTAAGCTAACATGATATTTAGGTGATATACTTGCTATGTTCACCATCTTAGCTTAGCATAGAAGAATTTGCTAAGCTAACATGTGGATATTGAACAAGTATCATGACCATCCTAGTTTAGCATGTAGTGGATGTTAACATGTTGATATTTAGCAGGTATAATTCTTGCTATGTTCACCATCTTAGCTTAGCATGGTAGCATTTGCTAAGCTAACATGTGAATATTGAGCAAGTGCCGTCACCATCTTAGTTTAGCATGTTAGCGTGCTAACACATTGATGTTTAGCAGGTATAATGTTTGCTGTGTTTGCTGTCTTACTTTAGCACACTACAATTTGCTAAGCTAACATGTTGATATCTAACAGGTGTGTTTTGTTTTTTTTTTCCCCCTATATGTTAGTGATTGTAGTTTAGCATGTAGCATGCTAACTTGATGAGATTTAGAAGGTTTAACACAGGCTGTTTTTAACGTCTTAGTTTAGCGCGCTAACATTCGCCATAAGCTAACGCGGTTTGCGTAGCAGATATGCTTGCTACGCTTACCACCGTTTAGTTTAGCATGTTAGCAAGCTAACGCGATAATATTTTGGAGGTATAACGGTTAAGTTCGCCATTTTAGCTCAGCACGCTAGCTTGAGACTTATCCCTGCCGTCTTGAAATTGTTGGTGCTGCTGTAGGAAACGAGCAAAAGAAATTTTTTTAGGGACAGCTAGCTCACTTTACCTTTTTTTTTTTTTGTTGTTGTTGTTTTTTGAAATCATTGCGTCAACTCCATGTTTCAGTTCAGACCACACACTGTAATAAAGCCATGAAACTGTAACACACAGGGTCAGATTAGAGCATGGTGTGTGTGTGTGTGTGTGTGTGTGAGTGTGTGTGCGCGTATGTTCATTGAAGTAACATAAATGACAAAGAGGAATTTTTGGGTGAAAAAAAAAAAAAAAGAGAGATTTGTTGTTATTGTTGTTGTTTTTTTGCGAGGAAGGAGATGAGCCACGTTTTCCGTTACAAAAGAAAAGTCGTTTATTTTCATCCGAATGTTTAGTTTTTGTTGCTTCCTGCTTGTTTTGTTTTGTTTTAACTCGCAGTGACGGCTGGAACACATGCGTTAAAAAAAAAAAAAAAAAAAAAAAAAAAAAGTTAGGGCTGTATTATTAACCCCGCCCCCTCCGCTGGTGCAACGGACCCGAGGGAGGGATTAACATGTTTTTAGCAGATAGGACTTTTCTAACACTCCGAGCCATCGCACTGATGGCGAAGCTAACACAATATAGGACGGTAAAAAAGTTTATTTATTTATTATTTAGTAAAACTTTGTTGTTCGTTATGTAGTTGCTCTAAATTGTTTACAGGGCTTTTTTTTTTTTTTTTTTTTTTTTCTTTGTGGAAAGTGCTTCACAAATAAATCTTGACGTCTTTTTTTCCATTCTTGTGTTTTGGTTTTGTTTGTTTATTTTGTCTCTTTTCTTTTTGGTTTTTCGTTTTCTTTTAAGTTTCTTATTTTCATTTAATTTGATGTCAAATGACGCGGAACACGCCTGTTACCTTCCCAGGCACTTAGAGCTAAATGCTAAGCTAACATGTTGACGTTTAGCGGGTGTACCGCAAAGTAACGTTCGCTAAGCTAACATGTTGGCAGGTGTAATGTTTAGCATTTTCACTGTCTTAGTTTAGCATGATAGCAACTGCTAAGCTACCATGCCATCATTATGTTGGTCATCTTAATTTAGCATGTTAGCCTGCTAACATTTGTTGCAACATTCGGTACAATATTCATCACGTTATTTCAGCAAACTCACATTTGCTAAGCTAACGTTCGCATTTAGCATGTGTATTAATGAGCATTTTCATCATATTAGTTTAGCATGTTTGTAATTGCTAAGCTAGCATGTTGATATCTAGCAGGAATGGGTCTTTTATGTTTGCCAACTTACTTTAGCATGCTAGCATTTCCTTCTAGCTTGTTCACCATGTTATATCAGCAAACTAGCATTAAGCTAACTTGTTGTCACATACTAGCATCAGTAGGTATGATTCCCTTTCACCATCTTACTTCAACAAGCTAGCATTTTTAAGCTAACATAATTATGTTTAGCAGGTACATCATCTCAGATATTTATCTAAGCTACTGTCTTGACTGCTGTGTTGAAGTTTAGCAGGTATATTTTGCAGCCTTAGCCTAGCATGCTAACATCCGCTAAGCTAACGTGTTGATGTTTATCAGGTAGAATGTTTGGCTTGTCAACCATCTTGGTTTAGCATGTTAGCATGCTAGCGTTTGCTAAGCTGCTGTGTTGAAGTTAAGCAGGTATAGTTTGGAATTTTAGCCTAGCATGCTAACATCTGCTAAGCTAAGCTGTTGATGTTTATCAGGTAGAACGTTAGCCAACTATTTAACCTCATTGTTTGTTTGTTTTTACATAATAGATTATTTTAACAGTTTTGAGTCTTTTTTTTGTAGTTTTGAATTATTTTTCCATTAAGATATGTACTTTATGGATAGCACAAACATAAACAAACAAAAAAAACAGGCTAATTTAATTTTTTTTAGTACATCAACCTGCTTTTTGTGCCTCTGACAGTGACTACGTTGCCTTTGTGACCCTGTAAAACTGCCTCTCGTGTCAGGAAGGATGATACTTACTAGTGAGTTTGTAGAAGTGAAAGGAGATTTATAGATTTGACAATCTCACCACATCTGACAAGTTCGACTTATCTTTGTGCTTCTGTAAGACTTCGGGTGAATTTGACTGGTTTATTAAAAACAGGGCGACATTCGATTTGTTTTTTTAAAATTTGTATGATTTTTTTTCTTTTTGTATTTTATTCTGCAGAATAAATAAAGGAAGATGTCAGAATAAAAGCAAAGCGTGTTTCTTTCTTTTCCTTTTATTTTGTGAATGTGAATCGACGGAGCTGTTCTTTGAGGTTAACACCCGGCTCATAAATGTTCATAGAACCAAACAAGCTAATCCTCGCAGGTATTCGGAGCATTCGAAGCAGCTGAGGGTGAAAGTGGTTTCCTGAGGTCAGAGTGACGCTGTCATGGTAAAGATCTGATCGTGGAGAATGTGGACGAACACGATCTCACGACTGGTTTGTCAGGAATTCAAACGACTTTTAATGTCAGCTACTTATTTGATTGTTGTTGTTTTTGGAGCCTTTAAGCTCATTTTTGTGGTTCACTTTCATCTGCACCGTCTTTTAATCTTTTTCTTATATATATTATATATAATCATTTTATATATATTTCTTATATATGTGTGTGTGTATATATATATATTTAGTACACCAAGTACCAAGTATATAATACATATACATACACACACACACACACACACATATATATATATATATATATATATACACACACTGTACTTAGAGTGCTAATTATATATGCATACGCAAATATATAATCTGCACTCTAAGTATACTCTATACTTTAATATATACATATATAAACATGAACATTTGTGTGTATATATTTATATATCTAAGTACTAAATGATTTTAGTATAAAGTTTAAGCATAAAATAGTTGCACTAATATATATATATATATACATATACATATATATATATCTCAAATAAGTACTTATTTACATACTTACGTACATACGTACTCCACAGAATACAGAGGATACTTAAACTAAGTATAGTTACATATATATATATATATATATATATATATTATATATTAGTAAAATGTAACATTATATACATTCAGGCCCAGAAATGAACTTTTAATTCTAAAACAAAAAGATGTCGTTTGACTTGTTAATGAACATGTTTAAGTGTTTAAATGTTTATTTTATATATATGTATATATATATGTGTGTGTGTGTGTGTGTGTATATATATATATATGTATATATATATATATATATTATTTCTTGTCCTCAAGAGCGTGTTGACCTTTTGCCCCTCAACGTCCACGTCAGCTCGTTTATCTTCTTCTTCTTCTTCTCTGCCGTTCTTCCTGCCACAAGATCAACAAGATTAAAAAAAAAAAGAAAATGTCGGCATCTTATCTTCTCCATCTCCATCTTGAAACCCGCAGCAGATGAGAACAAACATCAACGCACGTTAACAAGAACAAGGCTGCAAATGCAAACAACCTAAATTGCACAATGTTTTTTTTTTTTGTTTGTTTTTTTTTCCGTTTCTACTTCAGGTCGCTGTAACATTTCACAAGAACGGTCGAGTTGACCCCGGAGGGTCGCGTCGCGTCTCGAGGCCCAAGAGAGTCGATCATGAGACTTTAGTTGAACTTCGATCGTCTGTTGATGTGACTGAAACGAAACAAACATGAATTTATCGCGTTTCCTTCGTATATTATTTTAGATGAAGACGTCGGCTCTGTGCCCACAGATCAACGAGATAACGTGTTTTAAAAAAAAAAGTGTAACTGCAGCGTCGAGATAAAGCAGTTACATGTCTACAAGCTGGCAGCGCGGGTGGAGGTGGTGGGGGTGGAGGTGGAGGGATGGAGGGTGTGGGATCTTGTGGGGGTTCAACGACGTTTATCTGAGTCTGCAAACACATTTCTCATGAGATGACAGTTGTTGAACCAGAACAGATAATAACACAAATTAATTCTGCCAAGCGACGCCAACGTTGCTAAAGCTGCTACCACGCTTAGCTGTTAAATCATATATATATATATATATATATATATATATATATATATATATATATATATATATATATATATATATAGAGTGTGTAAGTGCTTATACTTGCTTACAATACTTGCTTTATACTTAATATACATGCATATAAATACACATACATACATATATATAAACAAACATATATATAAGTGTGTGTGTATATATATATATACATACAAATCTATATATACACACTCACATACACACACACATATATATATATACATATATCTGTGTATGTGCATATTTGCATGTATATTAAGTATAAAGTAGCACTGTGATTTGCACTTAAATATTTAAACTATATATAAACATACATGAATATATATAAAGGACAGTTTTCTACTCGTATTAGTATCGACAGATGTTTTTCCCACAGTCCTTTGCTCCTCCGATAGAGTCTGAGACGGAGGAAACGAGAACAAACTGTGAGAACGTTGACAAACCGCGTGAGCTCGGGTTTCTTTTTTTTCCTCGCTTCCCTCGACAAACAAACAATCAACGGCGGTCGTTTACTTCGGCCTTTCGTTCGTCTCGGTCTCTATTGTGCGAGAGCTTTGAAGGACGACGCAGGAAGAAGACGCGAAAACGCAAACACAAACCAGCCGTGGCCTTTGTTGAGGCTGCGTTTAGTTTAGAGGAACAGCAGCCGCGAGAGTTGACACTTAAATCAACACGTCGGGATTGAAGACGTGTGGAGAATAAAGTCGAGATTTAGTCCGAATATCGTCAGATGTCAGATGCTCAGATGTCGATACTGAAGCGGTTGAAATGTTTGGATTAACGCTGAGATTTCAAGATCGTAGTCGACTACTGAAACTAGAGATGTTGACGGTGACGTCACATCTGAGATGAAATATCGAGATTATAAACATATAAGTCAAAATGTTTGGAAGAATATCAAGATGACTATTGATACAGTAGAATCAGGGTTGTAAAGATCATACATATTAATCATACGCATTGATTCTGGATTCACCTCCAGATTTACTGCCCCAGCAGAGCTTCAGTGACCAACAACCACACTGGTAGACACATCTGGTCTGACATGAGCTGTTGGCAGATCCAGATGTGACAGGAGTCTCCACATCAGCAGCTGACTTCACTTTGTTCACCCAGAATAGACACTGCAGTGTCGAGTATATTGACAAGTTATTATGAGTCGGGGCCCAAAACTGGTTTAGGTCTCTGGTGACGTCTTTGTTGTTCACCTGAGGGGGAAATCTGCCCTAGTTTACCTCTTCGTGATTCTTTGGATTCATCCTTTGACTATTGGCTTTTCCCATTTTGACCAAGGTGAGATCAGCAGCTGGTCCTGAGACCCCTGTCACATCTGGATCTGCCGACAGCTCATGTCAGACCAGACATGTCTACCAGTGATCTGAGTGTCACTCAGATCACTGAAGCTCTGCTGGGGCAGTAAATCTGGGGGTAAACAGAGTCTGAATCCAAAATTACTGGTTCATTTTATGTGTCTTCGTACACATTTCCTGTATTTTCTTATATATATATATATATATATATATATATATAGTTAGGTTAGGTTTGAGGTCATACTCACACTGTTCAGCTTCTACATGTGGGACAAAAAACAATAAAGATATCAGACGTCAGGTCATGTTCAGCTAGATGACATATATATATATATATATGGTTGTACTCACACTGTTCAGCTGAATATCTGTGACATTTTTCATGTTAACGCCCAGTTATCAAACGATTATCGATTATCAAAAGGGCCGTTATCGATAACGGCCATTATCATTTCTTTCTCAGAGCCTGAACATCTGTGGCTTTTTGTTTTTGAGCAACAGAAACCGTATCAGGTTTCCTGTGTCTTTAGCAACAGTTGCTATTTAAAAAAAAAAAAAAAAGAAGCGGTAATTTCCCTTCTATCTCATCACCTCGGTCTTTTATTCTCTGCCTCTGGCTTCAGTCACGATCAGACGCAATGATGCTGAGTCACAAAAGCATTTAACGTGTGTGTGTGTGTGTGTGTGTGTGTGTGTGTGTGTGTGTGTGTGTGTGTGTGCACAGGTGCAGAGCAGCCATCTGTTCTAATGTCTTCATCAGAGTCAACAACGTTTGTTCACAGACCTCGTCAATGTTCCCTTTTGGGATCATCGAACCCCCTGAAGCGTGGAAAGTAAAACCGCCGTCGTCAAGGTCGCTTAAATGAAACCAGACGAGTCGGATCAAGCGGAGGTCGAGTCGAGACTCGTGCCGTTTTTTAAATCGAATCTAACAAATCCGCATCATGGCCCAACTGGGGTTCGGCCAAGGTCCTGTCAGCTTCCAGCCAAACGAATTAGATCAAATTAAATCCCAGAGACATGAAGTCGAGTGGAGGAGCAACACACGCTTTTGACAAATTAGCTTTAACAAACCTTCCCACCTGCTGCGAATATATGATTATATGTCATGACACTGATCTCCAGGTGCAGAACGATGGTAAAAGAAAAAGAAAGACCACAATGAGGTGGTGACTTTTGTGCTTAGAAACATTGTTTCTGCTGGTCTGAGGCCCAAAAATGCATCTAATGATTGTTTGACTATCTGACTTTGAACTTTGTTTTTCAAAATTTTGTCATTTGTGTTGTTTGTGTGTAGTTTTTGAATTTTGGGTAAAACTTTTCAAAAATAAGACAAAAAAACCACAAGAATCTATCTGAATTTGGACTTTTTTATTGGAGAAATTGCAAAATTTTGTTGAAAAATTGAAAAACAAGACAAAAAACACTGAGACTGTTCCTTCATTTCATTTTATGACACTTTCATACTGATTTGATGCCTTCTAATGCAGCTTATGATCATCTGACTTTCTGACTTTGAACGTTTTTTTGAAAGAAATTGCAAAATTTTGTCTTATGAGGTGGAAATCTTTGGAAAAATAAGAAAGAAAAAACTGGAACTGAGTTGTGTGACTGGATCTGTAGCAGCACAAGATAAAACTCACACTCTGAGGTGGTCCTTTAGGCTCTTAATATCTTTCTGAGGGAAAAGTCGCAAAATTTTGTTGTTTGTAGGTGGAATTTTTGCATTTTTGTGTTGTTTTAGTAAAATAAGACAGAAAAACACCTTGAGCTTGAACTTTTTTTGAAAGGAAATCATATATTTTTGTCTTACGAAGTCCTTCATCTTCACTGCTGGTAGTTTATGGTTGCAATTTTTGGATTTGTGTCTAAAATTTTTGAAATTTGAGACAAAATCACTGAAATTTTTCCTTCATTTTACTTTATGACACTCTTTTTTTTTTTTTTTTTTACAAATCCATCTTATGATTGTCGGACTATCAGACTAAGAGATAGTAGATATAGTTAGTTTTTCAGTTAAAAAAATGCTAATTTTTTGTCTTTTCAGGCGAAAATTTTTGAAAAATAAAACAAAATTTTACCTTCATTTCACTTTCTTCCATAGAAACATCATTTAAACAGGTTTTATATCTTCGAATGCATTTTATGATCATCTGACCAGACTTTTTATGAGAAAGAAATTGCAAAATTTTGTCACTTGTGGACGCAAATTTAAATTTTTTGCACAGTTTTTGAAACATAAGTCAAACAAATCCTGGAAATTAGTCGCTTGACTGGGTTTTCAGTAGCACAAGTCGAAACTTGTGACAAAAAGTGTGACCATCCTGACATGGAGAAGATGTAAACGTCGTTCTTCGGGGCTTTTTGAATCTTTGAAAACTATTGTAAATACTCAGAGGCGCCTTTGGGCGAAGCAACAAAAGGTTAGCAGTCAGGAATGAGTGGTGGGCAGAGTAGAGCAGTCATGTGCTGCATGTGTGTGTGTGGTCAGCTGATACTATTATGACTGTAAGTGTGTGTGTGTGTGTGTGTGTAGATGCTGGGAAGGAAAAACAAATATCACAATACGTTGACAGATGTCTGAAAAGAGCTGAATTAGATTCGTGCGTCAGCTCTAAACGCCTCCACCTCTGTTTTTAATCACAGTGAGGAGATATGAAATAATTAGAAGCAATAGAAGTGATTGATAAAAGGGGCAATTCTTTTAAAAACACAGATAAGACGCAGCTGCGACCATTTCATTCAACAGGAGGTGATAAAATACAGCATAAAAACATCAGTTCTTATCTGATTGAGCATCAAACTGAAATATTTCTGTAAATATTAAAATGTGATGCTCAGTGAACCTGTGGGTGTTGAAGCTGAAGGTTTTGAGAAATACACTGCTGCCACCTGCTGGTTATAAATTGAACCAATATCTTTATTTCTCCGTTAAAGTGTCTAATTTACAGCATCTTCCTCTAAAACTTCATTATAGTTTCTCGTAAAATCGACAAATACGTGCGAGCGCGTGTCTTTTAATGACAAAATGTCGTATCAGGGTGTCAGGACCGTTTCCTGCTCATTAGTATCTGTCGCTTTCTCCCTGTCACATTCCACATACACTGAAGATAAATGGACACGTGTGTTTAAACACAGTCAGCACATCATCATCTGTTCACCAACAAAGAGAACTACAATTAAAAACAGTAGTTCATGCAACATAGTCGTTAGACCACTTAAATTAAAGCTGGAAGTCTGAACTTCAAGCACATGTTGATAGTTTTGTTTTGTAATCCACTGTGATGATGTACGGAGGTAAAATTACAAAAATTGTGTCTCGGTGAAAATACTTATAGGTCTAATTGAAATATAACTACAAATGATAATTTCTACAGCTGAAATATTCCTTAAAATTTACAAGTCTTTGTTGTTTTTCTTTGTATGAAGAAACTGAAAAGTTCTTCGTTTATTGTCATGTGTCATTTTTTCTTAATTATTTTTTAAAAACATTTACAAAAAGCTCAACAGACACTTAGACATCAATCTTTTATCAAGAATATTCAACATATTTTTAGACATGTTTATATTTAGACATTTTTCCATTTTTTTGATTGTTTATAAGAATATTGATTGCTCCATTTATATATATATATATATATATATATATATATATATATATATATATATATATATATATATATATATATACAATATATATATATATTGTTCTGTACCTCTCCAATTGTCTGTACATATAATTTACAGCTGTTTTTAAGGGATTAAACTGGAGACGAAAGTGTAGTGAAATGTATTGTTTGTGGTTCAGATTAACATATTTGCTGAAAAAAAATAATCAAAAATTTTCAAAAAACCCACATTTTTTTAGACACATACACATCTTTTTTGTTTTTAGATCAAGTCGAAATGTCAAGAATAATTAACAAATTTTTTTGACATGTTTAGACTAAGACACATTTTTCAAAATAATAGTAAGAAATTTTATAAAAAGATATATATCTGATATAAAAATGTTTATAAAAAATATTGCTTTTTGCGCTGTTTATTCATTTATTTTTGATTATATTTTTTTTATCTCTCCGATGGCTTGTATATCTAATTTACAGCTGTTTCTGGGAATTAAATTGAAAATATAGTAAAACAATTTTTCATGCATCAAATGCAGTTTTTGATTTTTGAAAATAAATATATTATTGTAAAATTTGTTGTTTATAATATCAAAATGTTTGGATATATTTTCTAAATTTTATTAGGTGTTTTCCGGCTTTTTCTGTTCAGGATAAATCACATAAATTAAATGTTTTTCCAATTTTAATTTCAAGGTGCTGCGCGTCCTCCAGGCCGCCGGAGGGCGATGTTACCGCTCTGACGTCACGTTTATTGCCGGAAGTAAATCGGAATCGAGGAAGTCGCGGCGTCTCTGCATGTGAGTTTGTTTGGGTCTCCATGCGGCGCAAAAACCTTTAAAAAATAACTGATAAATTAATAAAAACAAGTTTAATTTAACCGCAATAAAAATGGGTAAAAAGGGAAAGAAAGAGAAGAAGGTGAAAGGAGCCGAAAAAACCGCGGCCAAGATGGAGAAGAAAGTTTCGAAAAGGTCGAAACGAGAAGAGGTGACGTTTGATGTGAACTATTTACGTTGATATTTACATTTTAAATAGAGAGAATAGGAGAAAATAATGTTTAGCTTTGTAGCTTAGCTGTTGCGTTAGCTGTTTTAGCTAATGTTAGCAGTTTAGCTAACTTAAATTGGATTGTCAATGGAAATTAGTGGCTGTAGTGTTTTTGCTACAGCCTGAAATTTGTTTAAAAATTTTTAAATCAACTTTTTTTTTGTATTAGTGTGACAATTATTTTTGCTTTGAAAATTATTTTTTGTGTATTTATTGAATTTTAAAGCAGTGACAATGTGTAAATAGACACATAGGTGTTATTTGTTTAGAAATAGATGATTAGGGTTGTGTTTACATAAATTTTAAGCCCCCAAAATTTTATCATAAATACTTGTTTTTGTCCTTTTTTCCTTTTCAGGAAGATCTCGAGGCTCTAATCGCTGAGTTTCAGAACCTGGACGCGAAGAAAACTCAAGTCGTGGAGACGTCGTGTCCTCCTCCGTCACCGAGGTGAACGACTGAACCATCATCTACGTAAAATACGAGAATGGAAAAAAAAATTGATGTTTGAGGGTTTTTTTTTTTATAGGTTGAACGCATCATTTTCTGCACATCCTGAAAAAGACGAGCTCATCCTGTTCGGAGGTGAATTCTTCAACGGAAAGAAGGTGATTTAAAAAAACAACAACTATTTATCAGTTAGAAATAAAGTTTTTCGAAAGTATCATTTCCAAAAATTTTGTATTTCTTCTCTGAGAAATTTACCCCCCACAGAAACGAATGTAGAAGCCCTCAAATTCTGCAGAAAACATTGTCTTCTTTAAACCCTAACTGCTCCGTTATACTTTCACCTACACACGTCGTTTAGGTTTTAAACAAGTCACAAGGGTTTGAGTTATTAAGCTGCCAAACAGCTTTTTGATATCTTATACCGTTTTTGAATTATTGCGATTTAAGTTTTATCAAAATTTTTGGGGGGCGTCTCTTGTGTTTATAATGGGTGTGTATTGCGGAATGTTGAGTGTGTCACATGACCTGTGACATCACACACTCTAGCCCCTCAGCTGCTGCTCTGTTTTTTTTGTTTTTTTGTCACTTTTCCTCTTGTAGCTCCCACATCTTTTGCTCCACAGAAATAGTCTTAATATCAAATCGCAGATAAATTTGTGTCGCATCACGTGGTGTAACTTCCGAAGCAATATGACATACAGTTTTTGAGCTAACACTCTTTTAGCAACACTAACCATCTTCAGTTCTCTCATAGAAACCCATTATAACTGAACTCTCTTTCGGGGGCAAAAACACAAAGCGAGACATGTTTTCAAACTGATATAAATCACAATTTTTTCAACTTCATTTACACAAAATATACATCGACACGTTCAGCAAAGTCTTGTGGTTCTAACTTTATCAACATTTTGGTGTTATGGTTTACAGTTTTTGAACAAATAGCAGATGTTTGGGAGGTAAAATGATCTTTATTTATATATATTTCCTATTTTCGCAGACGTATCTATACAACGATCTGTTTTTCTACAACATCAAGAAGAACAGTTGGGTCAAATCCGAGATCCCCAACCCTCCTCCACCTCGCTGCTCTCATCAGGTAACAACAGTTATCAGTGATGTGATTCTTCATGTCGGCCACAAGGAGGCGGACTCCTCCAGCACAGAATAGAGAGGAAACTTTGAAACGTATCAGCAATGTCATCAAGGATGATGGACCCCGCTGCAAGAAAAAGCAATTAAATCTGAGGACATCAGACTCCTTATCTGTCTCTATTCATTCAGCTTCTTCCTCCATTTTGTTTCATCCCCTTTCAGGCGGTGGTGGTTCCTCAGGGAGGAGGTCAGCTCTGGGTGTTTGGGGGCGAGTTTGCCTCTCCGAACGGGGAACAGTTCTACCACTACAAGGACCTCTGGGTGCTACACTTGGCGACGCACACTTGGGAAAATATTAAGTGCGTGCACAAGCATCATTTAAAAAAAAACAAAAAACGAAAAGAAAAAACCTGATGCAATAATAAACAAATGGAGTTTAAATGTCATGTGACGTGTTTTCCAGGGCGTCTGGAGGTCCGTCGGGTCGCAGCGGACATCGGATGGTCCTCAGTAAGAAACAGCTGCTGGTGTTTGGAGGTTTCCATGAGAGCACCAGGTGAGGAAAAAAAATTGGAAGTTTCAATTCAACCAACTTTGACCAACCTTTCTTCGGGTTTTTTACAAAGAAAGAAAGAATCGTTCTAAAAACGATTTGAGTTTCTCTCCCTCTTCCTTCCTCGTAGGGACTTTATCTACTACAACGATGTCTACTCTTTCTCCTTGGAAACCTTCACTTGGTCCCGCCTCGCTCCGTCAGGCTCCGCCCCCTGCCCTCGCTCCGCCTGTCAGATGACCTCCACGCCAGACGGCACCGGCGTCATCATCTATGGAGGATACTCTAAAGTGGTGCGTGTCCCCCCAACGCCTCTGTGCTAATAACAAACTGTTAAGCTGTTGATGCAGATTTACATTTTTTTTGTTTGTCTTCGTTCAGAGAGTCAAGAAGGACGTGGAGAAGGGAACCATCCACTCCGACATGTTTCTGCTGAAGCGAGAGGGTAAAGACGGCCAAGGTACAGAATCAGACTTGTTCAAAACAATCAAACTAATAAACGTGCTTCCTGTTTTACTCACAACTTGTCCTTGTTTTCTCCAGAGAAGTGGTCGTGGTCCAGGGTTAGTCCGTCCGGGAACAAGCCGCCTCCTCGCTCCGGTTTCTCGCTAGCGGTGGGTCCGGCGGGGCGGGCGGTGCTTTTCGGTGGAGTTTGCGACGAGGAAGAGGAGGAGACACTGGAGGGCGACTTCTACAACGACCTGTATCTGTACGACACGGTGAAGAACCGCTGGTTCCCCGGACTGCTCAGGGTGAGCTAACGACATTAGCAGCGATTTGCTAAATTAAGCTAATGTCACCTAGCAAACATCAATGTAGCTGCATCAGTGTTTGACCATTTCTTAAAGTTATAAGTTTATAAAACCACGGGAAGTTTCAACGGTTTCTAATGGTGATGCTGCAAGAAATGTGATTGGCTCAAAATGTCAGGGGGCGGGGTTTTGCAATCCATCAGTTAATTTCCCAAATTCACCTTTAAAGGCAACAAAATGTCTAGTTAATTTGGGAAATGTCTTGGAGTTTCTCAAAAAAATTTTAAATAACATGATTTCTCTTATTTTTCCGAAAATTGTATGACAATTAACGAATTTTGCAAAATTTCACTATTGTCTTTGAAGCCTACATAGCCTAAGCTAAGTATGTAGAGTGTAGATATAAGCCCACATACTTTAGCATCAATGTGTCCAGTTTGTTCAGAACATGGCTGCTATTATTCAGAGTTTCTTAAAATGTAAGATTTTTTTCCCAAAAAAATAATGGAGAGAAAGTCTTAAATTCCGCAAAAATGTTGTCTTCTTTCAAGCCTAATTACTCTGACATACTTTTACTTAAGCACACTGTTTAAACTTTTAAAAAGTCTCACAACTTTGAGCTGTTCACCTTCCAATCAGCTTTTTGATATCTTATTCTGTTTTTGCAATTATTGCGATTTAATTAATAGAGTGTCTTACTCTAGCCCCTTAGCTGCTGCTCCTTTTCAAACGATTTTTTTGTTACTTTTCCACTAGGGCTTCTCTGAAACAATTTTAAATTTAAAATTGTGGATAAATGTAGTGTGACTACATTTATCGCAACTTCGGGGTTTTTGCGCTTGCCCTGTTTTAGCGCCACTTTAAGCTCTCACTCAGCACCTTCAGCTTACGTTTTTCCCAACATTTCGGCGATACGAGTTATGGTCGTTGTTTTCCTTCAGGGAAACAAGACAGAGAAGAAGAAGAGACGGCGGGGGAAGAAGGGCGGGGCCGAGGAGGAGGCGGCGGAGAAGGAGGAAGAGGAGGCGGCGACATCGCAAGGACCCACTGAGGTCATCAAGGAGATCGTAACCGAGATGGGACGGTGATGACCATCAAGGAAGTGATCCCTGGAACGAAGGAGGAGGAGGAAGAGGAGGAGGAAGAAGAAGATGAGGAGGACGGTAAGGGTATAAACAAGTTAGCTCATTTCAGATGCGAACATTTTTTTGATTTTCGCATTTATTCGTTCAGATTCTGCCTCCGCGCCGTTGGTGGAGCCCTGCCCAAGGTCCAGTGCGATGGCGACGTCTCGCCAGGGTAAACTCTTCCTCTACGGTGGGATGTTTGAGGTCGGCGACCGCCAGTTCACCCTGAACGACTTCTACAGCCTGGACCTCCACAAGATGGAGCAGTGGGAGGTCCTGGTTGAAATGGATCCGAGTGAGTGGAGCTAACGTAGGAGAAGTCGAGGTATTTTGCGAGACGTTTTTCGTAACTTACGAATATTTTTTTTCCGCAGAGATGCAAGAGTGGCTGGAAGAGTCGGAGTCGGAGGACGATGAGGAGGAGGAAGAGGAGGCGGCGAAGGGAGCAGAAGGGGAGGAAGAGGAAGAGTCGGAAGAGGAAAGCGAAGATGAAGAAGGTGAGGGATTATTCTTTGGCCACTAGAGGGCGACGTTTTCACAGCAGGTCACGAATAAAAGTTGTGTGCATTTTCAGTAGTTCAGGCTTAATAGGCAAGTAGAATCTATTTTCTTTGCAATAAAACATTGCGAAACTGTAGCATGCTAGCATAACTCTAGCTAACTTTGAGACTTCAGGTAATTTAATTATTTCAGCTAAATTGGCTACATTTGCTAACATGGTTAATTTAGACACTTCATTGATACCTTAGCTAATATGCTTATATAGCTAAGTTAGCTTGAGTGGCTTAATATGCTAAGGTGTCTCAAAGTTAGCTAACCCAGGTGAGGTGGCTAGCTTAGATACATTAGGCATTGTAGTTACTATTTCACCTAACTTGACAACTTGACATACCTTATTTAATTAGTTTTTTAATTAGTTATTTAGGTAATTTAGTTTTTTTCAGCTTTGCTATGTCAGCTAACATAGCTAATTTAGATACCTCAGCAACAATTAATCAACTTTAGCTGAAGTACCTAATTTATCAGAAGTAGCTAAGTTAGCTTGGGTGGCTAAATATGCTAAGGTATCTCAATTAGCTAAATTGGGTGAGGTTAGCTAACTTTGATACATTAGGTTTTTTTTTTTGTTATCAGTTATTCTCAGCTGCTTCAGCTAAGTTAGCTTTTATCTAACATAGCTAATTGACACCTTAGCTTGGCAATGTTTAACCCCACTTCCTGTTTGTTTTACCAGATGAAGAGGAGCACCCAGCGGTGCAGGACGGAGAGACGGTGACAGATTATCAAATCCGTACGGAACAGTACTGGATCGGATTGGCACGAGCGAATATGGGCCCTGACGCCAAGGACAAAAAAGTCGCTAAGGTTGCTGCTAGCATGGCCAAAATCTTCTATGAAGACCAGTAACGGAAAACTGCGTATGTGTGTGTGTCAAAAAAAGACTTTACTGCCTTCCCGATTAAATGAAAACGGAATTTATTAACAATTTTAATCTTTCATAAACAGATACGGTTAAAGTGTCATAATGGTTCCTGTTTCTCAAGTTTAACAATTTTCATTTTCAATAAAACAAAAAAAAAAAAAAAAAACTGTTGAAAGACGTGAATCGTCTCCACTGAAGAGGACGGCGGACTCGGGATGCATCGTGACATTTGATATAAAAAAAAATCTTAAAATTCCAGGATTTTGTGAAGTAGAAATGAAAACTTTAGCTACCTAGCTTTATCCATCTTAGCTACTTCAGTTAATTGATTTAAATACCTTTTAAATTTGAGGCAATTTGGTTATAACATTTAACTTAGCTACTTTAGCTATGTTGGCTAACTTAGCTAATTTAGATACATTAGCTTGTTTAACAGCTACATATCTATCTTAGCTACTTCAGTTAAGCTAATGTAGCTAACGTAGACACCTTAGCTAACTTTTAGCTTACCTCAGGTTACTCAGTTATTTCATTGAACTTGGCTAATTATCAGGCGATTACTCAGGCTAATTAATGTTTTTCCTGTGGAAAAACTTTAGTTCATTCAGCCACCTCGGTTAACTAAACTTGGTTAGATACTTTAGCTAACTCTTAGCTAACCTCAGGTAGCTTCATTATTCCTTCTAACTTAGCAACTTTAGCTGAGTTGGCTAACTTAGCTAATTTAGATACCTTAGCTAACCTCAGGTGGCTTTGTTATTTCATCTACCTTGACTATTTCACTTAAGTTGGCAGTGTTGGCTAACTTAACTTATTTAGCCACCTCTGCTAACTTAGCTGACTTTTGCTAAGTTTTAGCTAAGCTTAGGTAGCTTTGTTATTTCATCTGTTGTAGCTAATTCACCTAAATTGGCTATGTTGGCAAACTTAGCTAATTTAGATAGCTTATTAGCCATCGCAGCTATTTTAGTTGATTATCTTAGCTGACTTTTAGCTTAACTCAGGTAGTCTTGTTATTTCATCTACCTTATCTACTTCAGCTTAGATAGCAGTGTAGGCTAACTTATCTCATTCAGCTACCTCAGCTAACGTAGGTACTAAGTTAGCTATGTTATTCAACTTATTTAGCTACCTCAACTAGTGTAGCTGATTTGGATACCTTAGCTAACTTATCTAACCTCAGGTAGCTTCTTTAGTTCATCTGACTTTGAAATTTCAGCTACGTTGGCTATGTTGGCTAACTTAGCTCATTAGCTACGTCGGCTAACGTATTGATTTCATGTCACTTAGCTACTTAAGCTAACTTAGCTATGTTCCTGGGGTGTAAACAACGTAAAATAGAAACGGTTTCATTTCGTTAACCCTGAAAATTTTGGTCCAAAATGTGATTTGTCCCCCTCTGGTGGTCGCGTTTGTCAACACAGCCAGCAACACATTTCCTTTGTCTTGAGTTTTACTCCTCTGCAGCAAGAAGCAGACTGAGCTGAGGAAGTCAGGAATCATGAATAAGATGGGAGAACAGGGGGTGAGGCTGAGAGCACAATATGTCAGAGAAGACATCCGTCAGTGTGAGCACCAGCCTGTCCCTCTCTGACCTATTTTATCCTCCATCAGCATGCCGAACGAGGGACGAGCACAGGCTGATGAATAATACAGGAGGAGGTAGAGATGGATGAGAGTGAGGCTGCCTCCCCCCTCCCTTTTTCCTGCGACCCCCTTTTTTATTTTAACTCTGGGGATAAAAAAAAAAGACTTTATAAATAACTAAAAAGGAGGTTTTTTTGGGGGGTACGCTGCTGACGTTGGGTCACGTAGCGTGTAATCGTCAGAGATACGTCAGCTGTGGTTGTGTACAGTGTGTTTCGAGAACAGATAGTGAGGGTTTTTAATTTGACAGGTGCAGGTTCAGTGCAGCAGGGAGGAAAAAAAGCTTAGCTAACGTCATTGTTTTTTCATTGAGGAGGCTTTAACCACAATCTCTTACAACAGTTATTGGTTTTATAGAAGATATAAGTAGCATGTGAGGTGGTTAAATAAGCTGAGGCATCGAAATTAGCCAAATTATCTAACGTTGCTTGTTATTAGCAACAGTTAAGTAACGTTGTCTAATGTGTCTGGATTAGCTAAGTTCGCGTGGGTCGCTAAATTGGCCAAGGTATCTCAATTAATTAACACGGTTGAGGTGGCAAGCAGCTAACTTAGCTACTTCAGCTAAGCTGACTATGATAGTATAAGCTCATTTAACCACAAGTAGGTTACTTAGCTACCACAGCGTAGCATGTTAGCATACACCCTAGCTAACTTTGAGACCTCAGGTACTTAAGTTATTTCAGCTAAGTTGGCTACAATGGATAAAGTTAGCTTTGGTAGCAAAATATGATATGGTTTAGCAAACATTAAGCTAAGTTGGCTAAGGTAGATAGCTTAGATTCATTAGCGAACTTCACCGACGTTAGCTGAAATAATAAAATTACCTGAGACCTCAGCCAATTTTGATACTTGAGGTAATTTAGTTATTTCATCTAACTTAGTTATTTCAGCTAAGTTAGGCTAAGCTAGCTAATTTAGCCACCCCAGCTAACTTAGCTAATTTAGATACCATAGCTAACTTTGATGCCTTAAGTACTTTGATTATTTTAACTAACATAGCTACTTTAGCTATCTTAACCACTGTAGCTAAGTTTGCTAAAGTAGCTAATGTAGCTAATTTACCTGTCTTTGGTTGCTCTTTGGTAGCCACCTCAGCTAACTCTAAAACCTCAGGTAAGTTGACTAGATAGGTTAGCTCTGTTAGCCTATAACTCAGCTAGCTTATTTAGATACCTCAGCTAAATTTGATACTTTAGGTAATTTATTTAGCTAATGCATCCCATTTAGTTACAAATAGCTTACTTAGCCACCCTAGCTAACCTAATCAAAATAGACACTGTTGATAATTTAGTTCTTTTTTTCAGCTAACATAGCTACTTAAGATCAGTGTGTTCAGCTAACCTAGCTAAATTAAATATTACTAGCTACTTTGGCTTTTTGATTTGGCTAATTTAGCCACCTCAGCTAACCCAGCGAATTTTGATCAAGTAGTTTCACCTAATTTAGCAACTTCAGCTAAGTTGTCTAACTTCAGCTAATTTAGATACCTTTAGCTAACTTTGATGCCTCAGGTAACTTTGTTATTTCATCTTACTTAGCTACTTCCGCTAACTTAGCTACATTGTAGCATTAAACACTTTTCTCATGGGGGACACCCAGACTTACACTGTAATATCCAGGACACAAAAGGTATAAAAGACATTAAAACAAAGAAAAAAAAAAACCTCATTATCTGCGCTAGCGTGAGCGCTGTCTTGGTGCCAGCTGATTGTGGTTACATGATGTCATGGATTTGTGTTGCTAACTTCCTTAAATCTTAATCTCCTTGTTGTGGTCAGGAAGTCATACTACCCCCCTCCTTCCCCATTCACCTGCAGCTCACCTTCTGTCTCATTTCCCTCCCTCACCCCGTCTCTCCCTCGTTTCTTCTCTCTGTCTCTCTCACTACTACTGGTGTGTTTAGAGGCCTAAGCCCTAATCCGTGGCCTCGCAGTGATTTTATTACTGTAATCTGGGCTGGAATTGGCTTAACTCTCCCAGACGCTTGGCAGAGAGGAGGACAAGGACAACAACAGCAACAGGACAGCTGCTGCAGAGAGGAGGAGGAGGAGGAGGAGGACGGAGGAGCTGGTTGTTTAAAAGGCCCGTTGACCACATCACACAGGAGGTTAGCATCATTTGTATCACCTGTCCTCTATCTGCTTCCCTCTCTGAGATCGAAACATCAATTAAATGACTCACAGGGGCTCGAATCGCTCAAATTAGATCCAGTGTAATTGACCTGGACATCAAAATGAAGAAGACAACAACGGTAAAAACTTTAAAACAAGCTGTAAATGTAAAAAAAAAACTAATGACTTTCCACTTATATACTGTTCAGATTTTTAAGCTAATTTGTAAGCAAGCTAGGCTACGTTTTATAAAAAGTTCTTCCTCTTATTAAAACAGGAACATTTGGGTTCAAATTATCGTTTACCTGCAATTACCCAGGGTCCTTTTCACCACAAATAGTCAAATAGTCAAACTCCCCCTCAAGAGATATTTTACATTGGTCGAAGTGATATCGAGTTTTACCGATTTTGTTTTCACAACCAAATAGTTAACAATGAAAGTAAATGTAAACATATCTAAACTGTAAGCATGAATAGGGTCCTTACACATTAACCGAAGTAGTGAATACTGTTTTACAAGAAAGATACTTTGAAAATAGCGACGTACAACAAGAATGGTCTAATCTTGTATGGGTTTTCCCACAACATGGAGGCGACTGGAAGACGTTGAATAAATCTTATAAAACAGTTATCAGTACTTCAGTTTATGTGTAGGGACCCTATTCATGCTGCTGCTGAAGTGAAGTGATATTTTGAGCTTTATTAGTGGTTAAAAAATGACTATTTAGATACGTTTGGCTGGCTGCCCCATTTACTTTCATTGTTAACTATTTGGTTGTGAAAACAAAAGACGGTCAAACTCGATATTACTTCAACCAACGTAAAATATCTCTTGAGGAGGCCTTCGACTCATATTTGGGGTGAAATAGACCCTGGGTTCAAATGGCTCCAGATCACAAGTGTTCCAGATCAGCAGATTCAACAGTTTCTTCGCTCTTCACGGACACATGGGCCAGTTGTTCTGCTGATCTGTTACACTTCAGTTTATGTGTAGGGACCCTATTTATGCTACTGGTGAAGTGAAGTGATATTTTGAGCTTTATTATTGTTAAAAATGACTATTTAGATACATTTGGCTGGCTGCCCCATTTACTTTCATTGTTAACTATTTTGTCAAACTCGATATTACTTCAACCAGCGTAAAATATCTCTTGAGGGGAGTTTGACTTGTTGACTCGACTTTAATACATTTCAAACGTGTCGACTAAATAAATCGCATCTCGCGTTAAGAAAAATATCCAGATTAATGGTTGACAATACACCCGATCTAAACTAAACTGCTATTGTCGCTTTTGCTGCCCGAGGTCGACGCAAAAATAATCGAAACAAATCTTTCCCTTCATTTTCTCTTCAATTCTCAGTGGCCCGTCTGTGTGCAGAGCGCACGTCTCTTTAAGAGCTGGATTGTGCCATTGAGCGGGAGGAGGGGGGGTGTTGGTTGGTTGCAGTGGTACAGTCCTCCTCCTCTAATGAGCAGATTTCCTGAGAGAGAGAGAGAGATAAAGCCATCCATCCATAGGAGGAGAGGAGATTGTGGGACGGAGACGGCAGCAGGAAGGCAGGGCTGTGCGTCAGCAGCCGGGCGCTCCGTTTGTGGGGAAACATGGAGATGAGCAGGAGATGCTGAAGAGGAGCAGAAGAAGACAGCATCATCAGAGGATCGTACATAGGTGGATGTTATTTCATCGAACCTGACGCCGACTAGCACCAACGCAGAGGATCAACTACTTATGGACGCAGTGGATTAAAGACCTGCAGACGAACGAGCTGAGAGGCAGGAGGAGGAGGAAGACGGGAGGAGAAATTAATCAATTCAGTTGTTTATTTTCACTGTGTGTGTGTGTGTGTGTGTGTGTGTGTGTGTGTGTGTGTGGGTTGCTGTCAGAAAGTGTGTGTGTGTGTGTGCTTGCATAAGGCAGGAGACTGCATTGCTGATTTCCAGCACCACAGGACAAACAAGCAAGCAAGAAAAAAAATAAAGCAGATTAGCATGTGTGTGTTTTAAACCATTATTCTGAATATAAGTGTGTGTGTGTGTGAGTCTGTGAGTGTGTGTGAGAGGATGAAGCTCCAAGTGAGCTACAGATCCAGAAGAAGCGGACGAAACGGACTCGGAGAAAATCTATTTTCCTAAATCGAGGAATCGGATTTGGATTTTTTTTTCTTGTCTTTTTGGGGTTTTTTCTTTTTGTTATTTTTCTGCGGTTTGCTTCTCTATGTTCAAACCCCCTGAGGTTTGAGGAGTTGCTGCCACCTGGGGGGGAGTCGTCTCGGCTCCCGGAGAGGTGGAGGCATCATCAGGTAGGAGGTGGCGGAAGAACGTGTGCCCCCCCCCTGTCTCCCACCCCCAGAATTAAAGCAAGGTAGAGAGGGAGGAAGTAGGAGGATGATCTTGGCCCCTTCTGGAATAGGACAAAAAAAAAGCAAGGTAGAGGTGTAAGTAAGAGGAAAAGTGGACCCCTCGAGCAGGAAAAAGAGGTAGGGGAGTAACTAGGAGGAGGAGTGGGCCACTGGAATAGGAAAAAAATCAGGAAAAAACGCAAGAGGAGGAAGTCGGAGGAAGATTGGGCCCACCGAGTCGGAATAAAAGCAAGAAAAGGCACTAGAGGAGTAAGTAGGAGGGAGAGTTGTTGTTGACCGTGTAGGCAGGCCGGTAACAGCAACAGCAACAGCAACAGTGTCGGAGCTTCCTGTCGACTGAGATGATGGTGGTGGTGGTGGTGATGATGATGGCAGCAGGTCTGGGCCCACTCCTCTCCTCTCCGCTCACCTGTACCCTCGTCAGAGACGCTAACCGAGGGTAGTGCTAACCCCAAAAAGCGAGAGGATGGTGTGAGCGGCGTCACGTTGCCCTTTCCCGGCTCCCCGACGCCCCGGTCCCCCTCCTCCCTCGTTTTCGTCAGTTTTTTTTTCCTCGCGTCGAACAAAAAACGGAGGGTAGCTCTTGATTTTTGTGTCTCGCGTGGGAGTTTTCGCTCCCCCTCCCTCCCGCCTTCCTCCTCCTCCTCCTCCTCTTCCTCACCCCTTGACCTCTCCGAACTTGAAACTCCAAACTCCATGGATCGCTTCTAGCTCCAACAGTTTTTTTTTTTTCCTTCTTTTTTTGTTTTGTTTCTTTCTCGTTTCATTTTTTCTTTTTTTTTTTTTTTTTTTTTTTTTTTTTTTTGTCGAGGCTTCAGGGGGGAATTGCCAAGACCTGTTTCATGCATGTCCACTGGCGGCAGGTTCAACTTTGACGATGGGGGGTCATACTGCGGAGGGTGGGAGGAGGGCAAGGCGCACGGCCACGGGATCTGCACGGGACCCAAAGGCCAAGGCGAGTACTGTGGGTCCTGGGCCCACGGTTTTGAGCTGCTGGGGGTCTACACATGGCCCAGCGGGAACACCTACCAGGGCACATGGGCTCAGGGTAAAAGACACGGAGTGGGCATGGAGAACAAAGGCCGCTGGGTGTACAAGGGCGAGTGGACGCACGGCTTTAAGGGACGATACGGCGTCCGGGAGAGCACCGGGACGAGCGGGAAGTACGAGGGGACATGGAACAATGGGCTGCAGGACGGATACGGGACCGAGACGTACTCCGACGGAGGTAAGAGGCCCTCGGGCAGATGCATTGTGGGTGTTGCTGTACTGATTCAAGTGGAAAATGTCTCAAACCTTCGTTTTGAAAGCGGAAACGTTGAGATTCAACTTGGAAGTTTGAGTGACGAGTTAAAATGTTGCGATTAAACGAGAAATATCAGGCACCCGGATGGACGAATGGTTAAGGTGCACCAGGTTGGTAAATGCCGTGCAGCTGTTTGCCGGTTCGAATCCCGACCCAATTGAACTTTCCTGCGTATCTTTCCCCCCACTCTCCTCTTTGTTTCCTGTCTCTCTACACCGTCTCTATCATTAAAGACAAAAATATATCCAGAATAAAGTCAATAATGTTGAGATAAAACTCGAAACATCGTGATTAGAGTCAACATTGAATATCCGGAATAAAGCTGAAATGTCGAGAATGAAACTCGAAAGTTTCTCGAAATCTAGAGACTAAACTCAACAAGTTGAAATGTCGCGATTAAACACGAAATATTGTTAATAAAGTCGAGCGTATGAACTTGAAACGTTCAGCTTGAGCTCGAAATGTGGAAATTAAAGTAAAAAATGTTGAGATCAAACTTCGGCAGCGAATATCTGGACAAAGCTGAAATGTTGAGAATAAAGCTGAGTTGTTGGGATTAACCTAAATGCTGAGCCTAAACTCAACAAGTTGAAATGTCGCAATTAAACATGATATATCGTCAATAAAGCTGACATGAATGTCCTGTATGAACTTGAAATGTTCAGCTTGAACTCGAAATGTGGAAATGAGAATAAAGCTGAAGTGTTGAGATTAACCTAAATGTTGACATTATGTCGACACGAACCTGAAGAATGAAGCTGAAATGTTGAGATTAAACTCAAAATGCTGAGCCTAAACTCAACAAGTTGAAATGTCGCGATTAAACACACAAATATCGTTAAAGAAGTCGACATGAATGTCCTGTATGAACTTGAAATGTTCAGCTTGAACTCGAAATGTGGAAATTAAAGTTCAAATCTGGAGAATAAAGTTGAAATATCCGATTTTAGTGTAAATGTCCAGATTAAAGTTAGAATATTGAGAATAAAGCTAAAAATGTTGAGATCAAACATGAAACGTCGAGATTAGAGTCAACATTGAATATCTGGAACAAAGCTGAATCGTTGAGATTAACCTTGAAATATTGACGACAAGGTCGACTTCTGGAATCGACTATTCTGGAAGTTCACGTCGAAACATAAATAATCATTGTTGAAATATTGAGAATAAAGTGTAACCGATAATCAGTAAATGACTGACAGAGTTTCTCACCGTTTTGTCTTCTTCTGCCGCGTCCCGTCGACATTTATCCCCAAAGAGACAACAGGTCACACGAGGACACGCCGGTGTTTCGGAAAAGAAATGTTTCTACCTGTTTCCTGTTTCCTCTAAAACGTGTTGGAGGACGCGCCGAGCGTTCGCAGGCATCGGATTCAGGCCGCTCAGTCTTTAGGGACGTGGTAAAGGTTTAGAGGGACAACGGAGGACAACGAGTCCCCAGACGACGAAGACTTTCAGACACTTTACAACGTAACGGTTTAACTCAACAGCTGGAGATGTCAAACTAAAAAAAAAAAAATGACACCGAACTCCAAGAAGACTGGAGATATTTTGGTCTTTTTTATCTTTATAGACCATAGACCAGAGGATTAAGTTCACCCCTACGCCAGCTCTTACCCCACCCTTCGTCTCTTAAACAAAGTTCCTTTCAGAAGTTGTCGCTAGTTGCTACGTTAAAGACGACGCGACAGGTCTCCATGACGACCTAATGACAACAAACAAACAAAGATGGCGTCTGCAGACTAGTTTGTGTCCATCAAGTTGGCGACGGATTAAAAAACTGACAAGATGTTCGTTTACATTAATAAAGAGTCCTTTTACCAAAACGTTAGCAAAGTGAGAACTAGCAATCGCTAAGCTAATGCTAATCTTAACAGATATTAATGATTAGCAGTTAGCGACAAGTTAGCTTAATAAGTTAAACGTATTGATGAGTTTGTTAAATAAATCGCTAACTTTTTTGACAACTGCTTTCTTGTCCTGGTGCATGCTGGGAAATTTCTTATAGCTTCGAGAGGGGTAAGGCGAAGGCGTCGCTAATGGGATTGGCCCTAAATTGAAAAATCGAGATTAAATGTGAAATACTGAGTCCAAAATGTCGAGATTGAAGTCGAAATGTTCAACATGAACCTTGACGTTTTCAGCATAAAGGCAAACTGTCGAAACATCGATTCAAAAAGATTTTAATTTAAGTGGAAATTTAAAAAAAATGTTCGAAAAAAAGAGAAACGAGATTAAAGTGGAATCTTTCACCTAAACAAACAACTAAAGGGCTTTTAATTCGTAGGGTACGTGTTTAAAGTTGACCTGTAATCAATACAGGACACACATGGTATAGATTCCTGTTTCAAAATAGAAACGCGTCTATACATGCACATTATACACGCACAAACGAACACGTATGAGTAATACTGGACCTATATATATATGTGTGTGTGTGTCTGTGATCGGCAGCAAAGTGACAGTAGCATACATGCAGATAAATCCCTGTTACATAACATACTACAAGTATCCACGCTAACGCCGACGTCCAGATTAAAAAAAAAAAGATAAAAGGTTTGAATCAGAACGAAGAAGAAGAAGTTAGATAGATAACAAGACTGGGGGATGAATAGATCAGTCAAATGATTTTATAAAAGAAAAGGAAAACAGCTGGACGGATGCAGAGAAATGTATCTGAACCCACATACTGTAAATGCAGCAGAGATTGTCCTAGTTATGACTGTTAATGCAGCCGCAACAACAACAGTGTCCTTATTAAACAGCATTTTAGCTAAACTAGCGAGCTAGCAAAAAAAAAACTGAAATCGAACTGTTAATAACCTGTGTAAACTAATAATAATCATCATTATTGTACTTCCAGGATGAAGGTGACGCCGCTAACATGTTGCTTTGTAGTGTTTTTCACAAGTGTTCTCCTTCTCAGGCTATCTTTAGCTCTATGCTAATTTAGTTTCCTTTCACGCCGCATACATTAGCTTGATTCTGAGTTATTGTTAGTGAACCTGCTCCACAACAAGGCTTGTACAAAAAAACCCACAGGGACCAAAACATTTTCCAAAGCTGTGTTGTGGCTATAGGTTTAGCTCAGCTGGATAAAAGCAACATCTATACATGTAAAGGCTCCAAAACAAGCTAGCTGTTAGCATATTGTTGCTTTTTTCTGCCTTTTGTCAAGTTTTTTAACATTAGCTTATTGTTAACTTTTTTCCATCTTATTCTGTCCTTTGTCCTTGTTAGCATGTGAGCAAACTATTGACTTGGTTGGGAAAAAGTTGGAAAATGCTAACAGGTAGCAGAGTAACTCCGAAGTAAGGTAGCAGTTAGCATATTGTTGCTTTTACGCATGCATGTTTTTGTAACCAACTGATAAGTAAGTTTGTGTTGTACAGTAAAATAGGCTCAGAAAAATCTCTTTGTTCTAATGTTACCTTGTTGCTAACTTGTTAGCATGTTAGCAAACTGTTGCTTTTAGATGTTACTGTAAACAAAACTGTTGCACCAACAGTTTTTTTTTTCTAGTAAGTTAGTTTTCTAAAGTTAAATAAGTTAAGTTCAGCTAATTTCCATTAGCTCATAGCTAGTTTTGTTAGCCATCTTGCCCAAATCTAACCTAGCAAACTATCTTCTTAATTGCTACGTAAATCATTCAGCTAATTGAACCTGTTGTAGCCGTTAGCTTGATTTGAAAAATGACATATATGTCCAGCCACAAGGAGGCAAAATAACTCCAAAAACAAGCTAGCAGCGTGATTGCCCTTAGCATGTTAGCATACTGGCATCAGCAGCAATCACTTTATAGAAAAATACCTGTGTCTTTCAGTGCTCTTTTTTTTTTTTTTATTAAGTCATTAGCTTGTCCTCGACTTTTATGCTAACCTAGGGTCATTAGATTAACACCAAGGCAATGCTAACAAACTTTACCCTACCCTTAGCTTGTTAGCAAACCAGTTATGGTTTTAGCCACCTGTAACTGGTAATTTTTTTTATGTTGGCATTAGTTTGTCGCTAACATTGTTAGCCAACTTGCTCTTGAGTAGCAAGGAAACACAACACATGCTAGCAGACCTTCTACTCTTAGCATGTAAGCAATCTATTAGCATTTTAGCAACACACAGCTGCTGAAGATTCTAATTTCATTGTTAGCTTGTTGCTAGCTGTTAGCCATGCTGCTTGGTTTTTAACAGTTTCATCACCAGTTTCTTAGAAAATGTGGCTAAACATTAGCAGCTAGCAGGGAGTTGTCGTTAAAAAATGTTAAAGCATTGAAGATGGCGTCCACATATTAAGACAGATGGTGAAATTAGACGTTAATATCTCCGTTGTTAACATCCCTCTCTCCTCCCACCTCTTTCTCTCTCTCTGTTTCCTCCCTCGCCATCACTGCATCACCACCACGCCGCCGCTCTGTACAGTAGGGTTTCCATAGCAACGCTCACCGACATGCAGCAGGTCAGCGTGTCATGGCGTCGGCTCTGCTTTGCTCCGATTGGACGCTTGGGCCTAATTATCCTTAAACAGGTCTTTCTATCTCGTTAAAGTCGCTGTAATTATTAACTTTGACATTATAGTTGGACTGTGGTTTTGCTGTTTTGGTTTCTTTTTGTTTTTCCTAGCCCACTGCAAAACACACCACCTCCTCCTCCTCCACCACCACAACTCCACTGCAGCTTTGGCTTATGTAATAGGAGCAGTTTGATGTTTGTTGTGAGGATTAGCGCTGCTGTTTCAAACATAAAATCTCTAAAATCTCCATTTTGGACATCTGATCTAAACCACAACTGATACAGTACTGACTGGAGTCACGTTATCTATCTATATAAACACACACAGGTTGATTTATTACTATAAATTACATGTTTTTATTTGTTTTTGTATATACTTCTCTACTCCGGACCTAACTTTAGCTTTTAGTTGCTTGTCAACATCAAAAACTCCACCTGAGTTGCAATGATTCTTGGGATTTGTCGTCAACTTTTAAAGGAGCAAACTTGTATCAACGAATCCAACTTTCAAATTGTTAGCCTCATTAGCTACATTTGCTATTTAGCTACATTATCGTGATTGCGTTAGCACCCATGCTAACGTAAGTGCCATCATTGTGGCATAACAAACTTCTTCTAAAAAAATGTACCAATATTTTATCTGTGATACGAAAAATTCCAGAATTCTTAATATCTAACTTGTTAACGTAGCCCTCATATATGCTAACATCTTGTTTTTTGACAGTCATTGCATGTTAAAGTTTGTAGCTACTTAAGCTAACTTAGCTAGTTGGCCATGTTGGCTAACTTAATGTTTATATCAAATGTTCATGTCAAATTAAAAGAAAGTAGCAATAATACCAATGCTATCGTGCTAGCTAGCTATGATATGATATGAGCTAGCTCGCTAGGTATTTAACTAGCTTACCTGTGAAAAAGTTACAAAAAGGTGAAGATGAAATTGATACACGTTAACGTTCCACTTATATCAGCAGGTGCTTTCTGTAACTGTTTCTCATCGGTACAGCTAAGTAAATACCTAGCTAGCTAGCTTATATCATATCATAGAGAGCTAGCACTTGGTGCTAGTAATCTTCTCATAATTTAATGCAATGACAGCATAGTCGCTAACTTGTGACAACAAACAGCTGAAGATACCCAACATTTGTTACTTACATTAGCACCCATGCTAACATTAGACAGTTGGCTCAATCTCATCGTAAATACTTTGCTAGCTAGCTCATATTATAGTAAGCTAACATGACAGCATTGGTGTTATCACTAATATTTTGGAGTGTTTCATAACACAAGGCTGCTCTAACAACAGTGACATAACCCAAATTAGCTAAGTTAGCCAAAATAGCCAAGTAGCTAAGTAAGACAATTAGCTAAATTTCAGTGTAAGTTACAACTGCAAGAGCTAGCAGTAAAGACTTCAGCTTTTATTTTCATTCAATGATGACAGCATATTTGAAGGCAACTACAAATTTAGCATATTAGCATTTCATGTTTATCATATTTATTGGCCTAGAATTGGCCTCTATTCCGTGCGGCTGCCTCATATGATTGCAGAGCACTTCCTGTTAGCCTGCGGGCACAATCGAGTGAAATCATTTTGGCATGCGAGTTGTGAAGCGGATTCTCCTCACAGCTGTATAGACGCAGGGTCGAGACCTTTATACATCCTTTGTTTCTGAACGTAGGCAATCTTTTTGTTGCTCTGACAGATGTTTATGTTTTCTAGAGTTCACAGGAAACGGTACACGCATTTTATTTTGAAGGAAAGTTGCTCCAGATTGTCTGAATTGTGTATTTTAGTACCATGGAGAGCGACGGGCATCACGAGGCCGGAAAAGAAATGTTGAGATAGACGTGTAGACTTTTGTCTCAGTGTGTCAAAAATGTTAGTGATATAAATAAATAGGAAGTAAACAAATGACTCAATAAATAAATAGGGAACTAAAAAAATAAATAGAAATAAATTAATGAATGGGAAGTAACTAAACAGAAAACAGACTCAAAGTAAAAATATAAATAAATAGCCAATAAATGATGAATTTGCTTATTAGCTTAGCTGATTAGCTTAGCATCAAGATTGTAAATAGAGGATAACACCAAGCTAGCATGGTTTATTAGCAATTCTCACTATATCTGGTAGTGTCGGTGTCATGTTGACAGATTCAGGAAAAATTCCCACAATCCATCTGTGAAGCAGCTTTGATTAAAAGAAAGTACTTTCACTTTCGTTTCCACTTTTGGCTAAAGTCAGTCGAACTACGACTTGTCGAACTACAACTTTAAAACAACAAACTCCAAACCTGTCAGAGTCAGTGGTTAGTATCGATGACATCATGACAGATGTTCTTCCTGCTGTTCCAGCTGTTAGCATGCTAATAAAATGCTAATCTGTGCTCTTTGATGTGTGGGGCATCTGGTCGTACAAGCTGTGAACCAACATGATAACAAAGGTTTGTCCAGATGTGTTTTCATGATGTTTTCATGATGTCGTGAACGACGTAAGCGGCGACACGATTGGCTCGTGAGGCCCAGGCTTCGTTCAAACGTGGCAGCGGCGTGTGTGGGGGGGAAACGTCCTTATATGGTCGCATAGTTCGGTGGGATGAATCAGAGCGCTGTTACATCAGCGATGGATCAGTTGCACTCCAACTGGAACACACACACACACACACTTCCGTTTGAATGTGTGTGTGTGAGATAGAAAGAGGGATGACGGAAACACACACACACACACACACACACTGATGCCCTACTTTTCCACAACACGGGGATGTACGGACCATCATGCAGCAGTGAGTGCGGGTACAGTGCAGAGACGTTGAGGGTTTTTTCAGGTCAACTTTATTAACATATACATAAATAATTTAAAGTGGAAAAACATCACATATCTAACAATATATGAGAGAAATCTGGCTCTATTTATATATTATCAATGTTAAGCGGTGGCCACAGTGTAGACGTACGCGGTGTTAGCATTATCGCTAGCATTTTTTTTTTTTTTTACAATAACAGCAATAAGCAACAAATATAATGTTAGCAAATATTGCTAACTAGTTTAACTTAACTTAACTTAAAGTTAGCGAATAATGCTAGCTGAAGTATGAAGCAAATCGCTAACTGACAAATGTATAGCAAGTGTCACAAGCTATTGCAATATAAGCTAATGGAATGACAACAAATAACTTATTGTTAGCTACGTAAACGTCACATTTGCTAACTTAAAGTCAGGAGGTTACTTAACCTTAGCAAATATTGCCAAGTTAAGATTAACAAATATTTCGTACTAGCAAGTTTTTTACCAAATCACTAATCAACAAATGGATAACAAATATTGCTAAGTTCTGTAGCGTTAGCCATTTTTCCTGATGTGAGTTTAGCAAATATTGCTAACTAAGTTTTGATAGTGGTAGTTAGCCTATTTGTTCATATCCGTTAGCCAATATGGTGAACGTTAACTAACGTCACTCTCTACTTATCTCCAACTACTTTTAGCAAATCATAATAACATCAGAATAGCTGATGCTAATGCCTCTATTTTGCTAATGTTGGTTTCCGAAAATGTTGTACGATGTCGCGGTTGAAACAAATGTGAGATAGTCGCCAACCTATCCAAAGATCAAATAGTTACAGTACTTGAGCAATTTAAACACCTCAATTAGTAGTTATGCTAGCTTAAATATAATGCTAGGTAGCAATATTTGCTAAGTAATGTCTTTAATTAGTTGTCCTTTCATGGTATTGGCGTGTTGCTCAATTTAAATTTGTGGTTATCCTGGTTGTGGGTTATAAACAAAATGGCTAGCTAAATGGTTAGCCACTTTTAGGGTTGGCTAAGGAGTCCTGCTCCCTGGCCTCCATCTTGTTTCCTGGACCATAGAGTCTTTATTAAAGTTGTTCCTTTGTTTGTTCCAGGGACATTTCAGGGTCAGTGGGTTGGCGGGATGCGACATGGCTACGGGGTTCGTCAGAGCGTCCCGTACGGCATGGCGGCCGTCATCCGCTCGCCGCTCCGCACCTCCATAAACTCCCTCCGCTCTGGTTCGGAGCACAGCAACGGTACGGCTCTGCTGGACCGGACCGGGGCCGTGGTTCCCGGTCCTCCTCCAGTTCCCGGCACCTTGACCACCAGCGTGTCCATGTGCAGCACGGGAAGCAGTGGGAGCAGCCCGGCCGTGTCTCGCGGAGGCTTCGTGTTGATGGCGCACAGTGAGGCCGAGCTGCTGAAGGGGAAGAGGAAAGGAGGACTGTTCAGGAGGTCCATCCTGTCTGGGCTGAAACTGAGGAAATCCGAATCCAGGAGCTCGTTGGCCTCACAGAGATCCAAACAGAGCTCATTCAGGAGCGAGGCCGGGATGAGTACGGTGTCCTCAGCTGCATCGGATATCAACTCCACCATCAGGTCAAAAGTCTGATCAATTAGCTCTATATATAGCAAATATGGCTAATTAACACAATATTTGCTAACTTAAAGTCAGGAAATAACATTAGTAAATGTTACTATTTTACAAATATATAGCAAATAGCTAACTAACAGATTGTAGCACATATCGCTAACTATCGCAATATTTGCCAACATAATATTAACAAATACCTTAACAAATAATGGTAGCGAAGATTGCTAACACAGAAATATGTAGCAAATTGCTAACTAACAAATGTGTAGTATAGCTAACAGAAATTATAGCATCTATTGCTAACTGTCATATATGATACATGCCAACTTAATGTTAACAAATAACATTAGCAAATATTGCTAATTAACAAACATGTAGCAAATTACTAGCTAACAAATCACATATTGCTAATTTTTTTTCGGTTTGCTAACTAAGCTAACAAACCGATTCAGTATGAACGGTAGCTGAATGGTAGTTAGCAATATCTGTTTGTATCAGTTTGCTAATATGGCTAACATTAATTAATGTTGCTCACATTAGTTAGCCAATATTGCTAACTGCCATTAGCTCATTGGAATAACAAAAGAAGAACTGATGCCAACTTTGCTAACATTAGTTTACATATGCACCTCGCTAAGTCACAAGTTATAGCAAATATCGCTAACTATTGTGATATTCGCCAAATTAATGCTAATGTAACATTAGCAAATATTGCTAACTGATTTGCTAACTATTGCATATTCCACTCAGCATGCATCAGCCAAAGCCAGCAAGGGTATCCAAGTGAAAAAAAATTAGTTTAACAGCATTAAAAATAAATATTATATTGATAATTTTTACTCATTAGTGCATGAACAGGTTAAAATCCTTCATACTGTACAGGCTGACTTTGCGCTCTTCCCACTGTCCCTTTGAAAATGAGAGAAACAAGCCTAAAACACAAACTGGTTACATAACAGGAGACTTGAGAGAGAAGTGTGTCATGTCAGCAGCGTCATGAGATAATGGAATGAAAGAAAGTAGGGAGGAAGGTGGCAGGAGAGGACGACTGTCCTTCACGTGGAGGACGGAGATTCAAGGCAACAACAAGCACCAGACCTACTTAAGTGTCTTTAAAATGGACTGTCACGCGGTCCTCAGTGGCCAAAAGGTCAAATAATGTACTGGTCAGTGCCTGGTAGGAGCTAATTTTTGTAAACTGCAGCTTATTTGAATCAAATGCAGCATCATTTTAGCTTAGTGGTAGTTAATGTTGCTAAATTAGCTGAAGTAGCTAAGTTAACAGAAGTAACTACATTACCTGAAATATCTATGTTAAATGAATTTTGATTAATTTTAGCTAAGTTAGTTCAGGTGGCTAAATAGGCTAAGGTATCTAAGTTTGCCAAGCTAGGTAACATAACTAATTCAGCTAATGCAGCTAAGTTAGCCAACTAATGTAGCTAAGTTAGCTGAAATAAGTAATAACCTGTTGACTTAGTTAGCCATAGCCTTGGCTGACATTAGCTTACTTAAGCTAACGTTCAAATTGTTAACCATGTGCCCTTTGACCTTTCCAGTCTCGGAGATGCAGATGCAGAGTTGGCCGTCGCCGATGACGACGTGGACGCCACGGCGACAGAGACATACTGCGGCGAGTGGAAGAACGACAAACGGACGGGGTTCGGTGTTAGCCGGCGCTCCGATGGGCTGCAGTACGAGGGGGAGTGGCTCAGCAACAAGCGTCACGGCTACGGCTGCACCACGTTTCCCGACAGCACCAAAGAAGAAGGGAAGTACAAGCAGAACATCCTGGTCAGCGGGAAGAGGAAGAACCTGATCCCCCTGAGGGCCAGTAAGATCAGAGAGAAGGTGGACCGGGCGGTGGAGGGGGCGCAGAAGGCCGCTGATATCGCCCGACTGAAGGCCGAGATCGCTCTGTCAAGGTAGAGTCTTAGCACCGTAAAGTCATGATAGCTGTGTCCTTTGAAGAACAAGGTCTAGAAAGGTCTGACCTTCATAGACTGTAACTGTAGGCTACGTCGGCTAACTAAATAACTTAAGATATCAGTTAGCTAAGGTAGCTAAATCAACAAAGATACTAGCTTTATAACTAGCTGAAATATAAATAAGTTAACCAACCTAAATCATAGCTAAGTTAGCTGAAGTAAATTATTTATCTGAGGTATCAAAGGTAGTAAAAGTATCTAAGTTGACTTAGTTAGCTTATGTAGTTATTAGCCAAGTCATCTTAGGTATCAAAGTTAGCTAAGGTAGCTAAATTAGCGAAGATACTGGCTACATATGTAAGTGAAATACCTATGTTAGCTAACGTAGTCAACCTAAATTAAAGTAAATCATTTATCCAAGGTATCAAACGTAGTAAAAGTATCTAAGTTGACTTAGATACTTTAGCTAACGTAGTTAGTAGCCAAGTTATCTTAGCTATCAAAGTTAGCTAAGGTAGCTAAGCTAGCACAGCTAGCAGAAAAAAAAACGGCAGTGAGAACCTTAAATTAGCTAACATAGCCAACTTTGATAAAGAGCTAATTTAACTAAAAGAACTAAATTACTTCAGGTGTCAAAGTTAGTTCAGGTATCTAAATTAGCAAAGCTAGCAGAAACATTTAATTTTTTATGCAATAAGAACTGTCAGAAATAGAGAACTTAGCAAATATCAGGGTACCCTGACCTTCTTTACACCAGCAAGAAACTTCTGGCCAGGAATAAAAAGCAACAATTTTTGTTTTTGAGTTCAGAAGTCAGCTCAGAAATTAATTAGCTGTCCTGGGACCTGTAGTTGTGGATGCACATTGATACTCAGACCCATCAGAAGTAGGCCTGTGACCCATTTTGGTCCCAGTCCCTGTTGTTTCTAGGGACGAGGTTATAGGGCCGTGGATACAGCGGTTCTGCGATGGCAGCAGCTGCTGTTTTCAAGACTTAATTACAACCTAATTACCCTGCTAGCTGCTAGCTCTGAGCTAGCAAGTGTAAAACACAGAAACAAAGGGAGACAGTTAGCTTTGTTAGGTAGCAGCTAAACTAGCTGTTTCCCCATCTAGCCAGTGTTAGTCTGAGCTAGCTAGAGGTAGCAGGCATAAAACATGTAAGGAGAAGGACAACAGGTAGCTTAGCTGTCAGCTATAAAATTCCCAAATGAACAGGTAGATAAGCTAGCCTTCTGCTTACAGGTGAACATTAAGCTAGCTCTTATGTAGCAGTTAGTGGGCCTGCTAGCTCTGGACCTAGCAGCTTGGCTACCTGTTTGTTTTTGAGTTTTTTTTTTGCAAGTCCAGCTAGCTGTTTTAATATGAAAGCTTGTCTCAAAAAGCAGCTTCAGACAGTGGGTTAGTGTCACTGAGTCGGTGAACGCAGTGTTCGTCAGAAACGAGGTCGGGTTTCCTGTGATTAACAACTGACCTTGGAAGAGATCAATGATGTTGCACTCTGACATTACGGTCAATAACTGTAACTGTACAGTTTATGTTTATGGAAAGAGAAGAAGAAAGTTTTATATCCATACCAAAAAACTGAAGTGTAAAACGAGCTAGCAAACTATTTTAAACAAGGTTGGTAGATGTAGCTTCCTGAAGCCTAGTTGTTTCAAAGTGCATATTAAAAAAACAATATGTAATGCCTTGTTAAGCAAGCTAAGTAAGTATTTTTACTTTAGGATAAAGACAAGCTAGGCTAGCTAAGGTAGCTAACATTGTGAATTTCAGCTGAAGTAGCTACATTAGCTGAAATAACTAAATTACAATAGGTAGCAAAGTAAGCAAACACATTTCTAAATTATTTGTTTCCCACTATTTCCAGTCTTTATGCTAAGCTAAGTTAACTAAGTTACTAAGTTAACTAAGTTAGCTAATGTGGTCAGTTTAGTCGAAGTAGCTACTTTGGCTAATAGGTAGAATAAATACAATAAGTACCAAAGTTAACAAAAGTTAATTTAGGTGGACAAATAAGCTAATGCGTCTAATTAGTCAAGCTAACCAACTAAGATAAGCTAACAAAGTTAGCTAACATTGTCAATTCGCTGAAGTACCTCGGTTAGCTAAGGTAGCCAATTTAGATGATTGCTACGTTAGCTAAAATAACTAAATTACCTAAGGTAGCAAAGTTAGCAAACAGGTTTTAAATTTCCAAAGTAAGTTTTAAATAAGCTAAGGTGTTTAAATTAGTCAACTGTCTTGATGCTAAGCTAAACTCATCATGAACGTTATATAGTGAGTTATAGTTGAAGCCACAGATGGATCAGGCAGGTTTGAAGCCTCAAAAAAAGAGAAATAAAAACGCTCTGGCAGGTGTAAAGACTCAAACTAAAGCTAATCGTGCTGAGGAGGTTCGTGCTTGGATATTTGGAGGGCAGGAGCTCATGCACAAGGGGGGCCTTGAATTATTTTTGGGGAGGGACAGAGTGTCCTTGTTTAAAGTAGGGTGCCACTTTATGCATGCTTAAAGCTGATAAACCCAGATACCAATACAAAAAGTACTTGAATGAACTTATTTCACGAGTTTAGTCAGAGTAGCTGAAGAAAACGAGCCTGAAGAGCCACAGCTAAATGTTAGCATGTCACCATCATACGTGCTAAGCGTACAGTATGCTAGTACTTAGCTAACACACTTTTGTGTAGTTTTGTTTTGTGACATTAGCTGTAGCTGTGCTAATTAGCCAATACATTAAATTAAGATGGTGAACATGTTTAACATCATACATGCATCATGTATGCTAGCTAGTTATTACTAATCACAAACTACAGCTAAGGCTGATGGTAATGTTATTTGGTCCAACAGCTAACAATAGCGTTGGAGGAAATGTTAGCTTTAGTTGTGACATGTTTTTATTGTGAATTAGCAATGGTTAGCACGCTAACACATTAAATTGAGATGGTGAACATGTTCAATAGCATTGGAGGAAAAAATAGCTGTAGCTGTGATATGTGTTTTTATTGCTGATTAGCAATGGTTAGCATGCTAACAGATTGCTAGCTCCAGCTCCACGTCATATTTTGAGCTAATTAGCTAATTTTAGCTGTCGTAGCCTTTGTCGGATGTAGCCATAGCATGTTTTTTCAGCTCTTGGAAACAACAGCATGAGCTAACACGCAGGTTTTGCTAATTTAATGAGTCACAACGCAGCGATTCAGCTTCACCGACTGTACGTACAGTTAAAGCCTGATGCTGCTCCACACACAGAAACGTCTAACCCAGATTCAGGCTTCGGCAGCCTCACTCGTGTGTCCCAGAACTGAACAGCGGGGTATTTCCTTGTGGAACACCAGGAGAAGCCCTGAGAGGTGAAACTCAGTCACAGGATAATTGCTGCAGATATTCCCGCGGTAAACTGGTTCAAGGATGATGCGGCTTTTTTCTCGAACTTCTAAAAGTGTGTACATGTGTGTAGTCATGCAGCCTCTTAAGGACAATGTGTGCAATTCAATCAAAACACAAGCTAAACTTGTAAGAAATCGATTAAACACTGTATCAATCTGCTCTAAAGTTAGCTGCAGATGCTATCATGCTTGTCAACTAGCTCACAACCGATGCTAAGCTAGGCTAAATTTACCTAAAGCAAATTGCTAACAGCTTTGTTGCTTACCGAGCAAGGGTTTAGCATCACTCTTGATTTTTCAGCTGGATCAAGGAGTTAGCATCATACAATTAGATAATTTTATTAAAAACTAGTTAGCATCATATTAGCATTTTATAGTCCTTTCCATTTTAGCAAATGTTAGCATGCCAGTATTAAACTAAGATGGTGTTAAATATACAATATGCTGGTACTTAGCTAATATCCTTTTGAGTATGCTAACACATTAAACTAAGACAGTGACCATATTTTATGCTAACCAAGCGTGTGCTAGCTAATTAGTACTAAACACAAACTACAGCAGAGGCTAATGGGTTAGCTGATTATCCAACAGCTAACAACAGCATTGAAGGAAAAGTTAGTTTTAGCTGTGATATGTGTCTTTATTAATTAGAAAACGTTAGCATGCTAATGGATTGAGCTGAGACAACACCATGTTGTGGAACTATTGAGCTAACAATAGCTTTGGAGGAAAGATTAGCCGTAGCTGTGCATCTGTTTAGTGCTAATTAGCAAATGTTAGCATGCTAACTTACTGTATATGCTAGCACATAGCTTACAACCTTGTTTAGTTTGTGTGGTATTCAGAGATAATTAGCAAATTTTAGCACGCATTAAACGCATTAAACTAAGATGGAACACGCACTAGGTCAGAGCTAACTAGCTAGCTTAGTTTTAGCTGACGTTTTGCCTAAAATTCACATATTTTAGTCACAATACTGTATTTTTTAATGTAATATCACATCAGCATGGCGTAGCATGTAGCACGTTTACATGGGAATTAGCTAATTAGCGACGTTAAAACCTTGTAAAACAGGATGGAGGTTTTCTTCTTCTTCTTCTTTGTCGTTACACATCACCTCCCCCACAACCACCAGGCGTTGGGTTTACTGTGGGCCTGGCATCGCAGCGCTGGCACCGAGCAGAAAATCAATAGCCATCGACACGCAACACTGCATCAAGACTGTTACTGTCCAGAGAGAGAGAGAGAGAGAGAGAGAGAGAGAGAGGGACGGAGGAGGAAAGACGAGGGAAAGATAGGAACATTTACATCGGAATATTTCCCAGACATTTATATTCCCCACGTGTCCTTTAATCTGCTGCCAGTTCATAAATTCACATTAACTACAGATGCTTTAGAAATCGTTGGGAGTCACAAATCAATTGGAGGCCAATGGCCAATTAAAGATCCTCATATATTTAATTTTCCTTTTTAAAATGAATATGTAGATGGATATGTCTGATGGTTTGTCTTTAGATTTTCTAGTTTTAAATGGATATAAAAAAAATTTTTAAAAAAGTGAGTTGGTTGTTGTGTTTGTTCATGGAAGATGCTATTTTTTATTAAATTTTCATATTTCATTTTTTTTAATGTACTACTTTTTATTATTATTATTTTATTTAAATCCTATTTAATTTTTATTTTATCTTTTTTTTTTAAATATTTTCTTTTTAAATGTGATATATATGTATATATTTTTATTTTAATTTAATTTAATTTTTTAATTTTTTTTATTGTTATACTCTTTAATTTGGAATTTAATTTAATTTTATCTCATTTTTCTACTTTATGTTATTTTATTTTGGTTTATTTTAATAACTTTTTTTGATTTTTTTTTTTTTTTTTTTTATATACTATACTTTTGTTATGTTTTTTTAATCCATCCTGTTACATCGAAAAATACAAAATTTTACTTTATTTTCAAACGCTTGAGAATCTCTATTCTATCTCTATTAAATTAATGTCAACTTCAATCTTGACATTTCTGGTTTGTTCTTGACATTCTGATCATAAACACTGCGTCCAGTTGTTCTCTTTTAAATCTTTTCAAACTGCTGCTGTATTGACGGATCTGGTTTCCCGTTAGGACGGCCCACGCTCAGGGTAAATCAGAGGCGGCGGTGGGAGCGGCGCAGAAAGCCCAGGAGGAGAGTCGCATGGCGAGGGTCACGGCCAAACAGTTCTCGCCGTCCTTCCAGCACCCGGGCAACGGTGAGCGACCACATGTGACAAACCCAACAAACGCAACACGTACACATGAGCGTGTGTGGGTTGGTGATAAAGGTCAGAAGCGACCTCCCCCCAGCTTTATGTTTCTGAATCTGTCACTCACATCTGTGCAACGCTGCAGGTAGCAACACACACGCTCACCTGATTCGACAGCGACTGTTCTTTTGCGATCTTTGTCAACGAGCATCGGCGCTGACATTTTAAAACACCGCTGTTGTTCGTCTCTCGGGCCTTCGCCTTTGTACCTGCAGATAAAAACTAAAAACACGGGAACTATTCATCGGAGACGAGGAAGTATCGAGAGGAAAAGTTGACACGAAGAGATGGAAGTAGAGTTTGTTTGTGACATTTCGATTTTATGACCGACATGTGATTATCTAGTGATGTTAACTTTACTCTTACTCTTTACTCTCTTTCAACATAAAATTCGCCCAAGAAGAAAAAGATAAAACCTGTTGCTTCTGTTTGTAATTTGCGTAATTCTACCATCTCACTTTATTTTCTCTGATGTCGTCCACGATGTTTTCGCAGGTATGGAGGTCCAGCGTCCCAAACGTCAGGTGTCCAGCGAGGTGGAGGGCGAAGGCCTGTCGAGTAGCGCCGGCACGGCCGACAGCCCCGACCTTTACGTGAAGAGCGGGGCGTCTGACGACCCGTCCAACGACGCTGCCACCCCTGATCTCAGCCCGCCTTCTTCCTCTCCGCCTCACACCCCGCCTCCCCCTGCCCGACCGTCGCAGCGCAGCAAGAGCGCCCGCTTCCACCGGCAGGGCGCCGTGGACCATGAAGACAGGGGTAAGGACGGTGGAGAAAAGGGCGACAAGGGAGGGAAGACGGAAATCCAGGTGCTGATGGAGGGAGGGGGTGAAGGAGGCGGAGGGAAGGGGGAGTACCCGCGGGCTAACAGCTGGAGCGAGGACAAAAAGCGGGGGGTGTTGTCAAAAGGAAGCGGGGTCAGTGGACGAGGGGCAAGTCGGACCAACGGACACAAACACAGCTCCTCCAATCACAAGTCGCGGGAGCACGGCTCGTCCAATCACAGACAAGCCAGGGGGGACAGGTGGACGGAGTCGTCGTCCTCCGCCTCCTGGACGTCGGGGCACCGGGGCGTCCACAGTAGAGGTGGTGGCCGGCTGCTGGAGCAGGACGAGGAGAAAATCAGCAACTACGAGATGGAGATGAAGCCTTTACAGCCAAGAGACTCCACTACCCATAAGCCCCATGGGGCGCATGGTGAGGAGGGCGGGAGGCATGGGCATGCTCACGCTCACGGGGACGGACGCTCGCACGCCGTGCCGAGACAGAGACACAAGAACCGGGAGGGGAGGGACGCGAGAGAGGGTGGGAAAGACTCGGCACACAAGGCGGACAGACCGGGGGAGAAGATGGACTCGCGGCCTCTACGCCGGGACCTCACCCTCTCCCCCCCTCTGAAGTCCTCACCCATCACCCCGGAGCAGGACCACAGCCTCACCCAGAGCAAAGGCAACTCGGTAAGTCTCCCTCGCACCTGTCAAACTCTTGCAATTTTACACAAAATTGTAACACATATTGCCAAGATTTTGTCCTAATAAGCGCCACAAGACTTTGCTGAACATGTCGATGTGTATTTTGTGTAGATAAAGTGAAAAATTAGTGATTTATATCAGTTTGAAAAAATGCGTCACATTGTGTTTTTTTCCCTGAGCAAGAGGCCTCAGTTATAATAATCATCAATCAGAGAGAGCCGAAGGTGGCTCTCGGTACAAAAAGAGGGCTAGCGCAAAAAATGTAAGTTGTATCGTTTCAGAAGTCACACGGTGTGATGAGGCATAAATTTACCTACAATTTGATATTAAAATTGTTTCTGAGAAGCGAAAGATGCAGGAGCTACAAGAATAAAAGTGACAAAAAAAAGTTTGGAAAAGAACAGCCATTAAAACGCTAAAGAAGAAATTTCATAAAACTTAAATCGCAATAATTCAAAAACGATAAAAGATATCAAAAAGCTGATTGACAGGAGAACAACTCACAGTCTTGTGACCTATTGAAAGCTTAAATGACGTCTATAGATAAAAGTACAACAGAGCTGTTAGATGTTAAAGAAGACAATGTTTTTCGCAAAATTTTAGGGCTTCTCCATTCATTTCTATGGAGAAAAAAAAACTCTCTGAAGATACATTATCTACCATTATGCTTAAAAGTATTTATAGTCATTGTAAATTAAAAATTTGAGTGATTCTGTGTTCATTCCGATGGGGAAAAAAAAATCTGAAAATTTTCTATATCTTTTTTGTAAATTAATCGCAACAATTGTCGGCAAATTAGGACTAGGTAGCGACCCAAAAAAAAAAAAAAAAGACTTTTTGCAGCTTGTTGTAAAAACAGATAAGGGAAAATCTATAAAAAATATATAAACATCGTAATCTAGGAACACTGTAGTGTCAAATTTTTTTGAAAAATCGAAATTTTGTAATACATCGTAACCTGAAGTTGTGCGACACAATTTCTTTAATTCACAAAACAGACGGGACAAAGTCCAAAAAGTAGGTTTTATTTTTGTAGTCATGTCCGGCATCAAAACCTAAAAAAACAAACAAAAAAAAAAACAACCTGTAACTCATCAAATTTGAGCTAATTCTCTAATTTCCCGCCACGAGCGACCCCCACCGCCCGTCTTACATATGATCACGTTATCCGTCACTAAAACAAAACTATCGATCGCGGCAGCTTCAAACGTGATTACCTCGTCTCTCTGTGCATTTGTCATATCTGTCGCCGCTACGCATCGATTCGACTGAAAGGATTTGTCGTCCACCGTCATGAGGATACAACCCATCCCTTGTGACATAACACTGACACTGTGTTATCCCACATATTAAGATAATCCCGTAGAAGAGAAAGAGAAGGGGAGGAGAAGAGGGGTTGGGGGTTGGGGGGCAGGTTTAACCTTGTGAAATAAAAAAAAAATTAACAAATAAATAGATAAATAAATGGTGTTGTGGTGAAGCAGGTGGAGGATTAAACAGGTGGACGGTTACGTTGTGATGATTTTTAGTTTCAGATGCGGACGCGGTTAATGAGAGCAACAGGAAAAAAAAAAAAAAAAAAAAAAAAATCATCATCAGCGGCTGAAAAACACAGAGATGGAAAAAAACCTCGGCACCTTAGTAACAGCACACTAGTGAACGAGCCCCGTCCTCCATGGAGGCAACCCATTGGTTCGCCGCCGCTCTGTTGCTAGGGAACAGCTTATGCCTTGCTTCAGCGGCGGCCAATCGGTGGGCGTGTGTTGGCGACAGGGAGGTGGAGGAGGAAGGGAGGGTGGTGGAGGTGGGATGCTTGTGTGTGTGTGTGTGTGTGTGTGTTTGCAGCCGCAGAGAAGCAAGTGAGATTTGTGTAAAGACGAGTTCACAGCGAACACAGATACGATCACATATCAGATAAATATACACAGTGAAACGCTCGGGGCTTCCAAACACACACACACACACACACACACACACACACTGAAACAGCGTGGAAAGATCCGGTTGTTTTAGCCTGCGTAGCGTTTCCTATTTACGTCGTTTTAAACGCCCTAGCGTCTTTACGTTATGCGCGCTAATCCCGTCGCCTAGCAACAGCAACACTTCATAAAAATTAGCTGCGCTTACGGGAAAAGTCTTCGACGAATGCGACGAAGAAAACGAGCCTTCGGGGAATTTCCTATTTACGCTGCGCTACGTGCTACATCCGTAAATATGCTACGTGTAGCATGAACGTAGCATATATGTAGCAAATATGCTACACGTGGCGTATTTCCACATATGCTACATGTGTAAATGTGCTACATCCACAAATATGCTACGTCTGTAAATATGCTACGTGTGTAGCGTGAATGTAGCATATCTACAATTATGCTACGTACATAGCTATTTACATTAATATGCTGCATCCATAGCATACTAACATAAATATGCTACGTCTATAAATATGCTACATCCATAGCATACTAACATAAATATGCTACGTCTGTGAATATGCTACGTGTGTAGCATGAATGTAGCATATATACTAATATGCTATGTACCTAGCTATTTACATTAATATGCTGCATCCATAGCATACTAACATAAATATGCTACATCTGTAAACATGCTACATCCATACTATACGAAGATAAACAGCTACATCTGTTGATGTGCTACATGTAGCACAGTTGTGTGCTACATGTAAAAACAATGCTAGCAGTTTGTCTTAGCCTAGCCTATCTTAGCTTAGCTTAGCTTAATTTAGCATAAAGACTGGAAATAGAAGGAAACAAATAAATATCAACCCTCTAACTTTGGACTTAAAGGAACTGGAAGTGATTTTCTCAAGTGTCAGATTTAAAACTGTAACGATTCAGCGATTAAAGGTAGAAAGTTTTTTTGTTTTTGTTTTGAAATGAAAGTGGAATCAGCTGCTGATCCGAGGATTTCCTCCACCTGTGGTCCGATAATCACCGTGACACAGATAGGAAGCGATAAGCCTTTCAGCAGGTTGATCAGCAGACGCCTCGTTAGCAGCCGCTCTGGACACGTTTCATTGACGACGACGCTGCGTTAACGCAGCTTCGTGTCAGCGTTTAGAGTCCCAGCGACTTTATTAACAAGAAATAAAATGAATAAATATTGAGATTCAACATAAACTTAGACAACAGAGTTGACTAGATAAAAAATGTTGAGATTAACACAGAATTATGGAGATAAAAGGAATCAAGATTAAAGTTAAAATATGAAAAATAAAAATAAAAATTGAGATTGAAATGGGGAAAAAATGAAATTAGAACAGAAAAAAAAAACCGAAAATCGAAATCAAAATAAAAAATGAAAAAAAGAATAAAAAATGAAAATAGACTAAAGTAGAGAAATAAAAAAAAAATTTAAAAAAGGAAATAAAGAAAATGAAAATGGAATAAAAAAAAGAAAAATAGAAAAATCTATAAAAAATTGGAATAAAAAAAGACTTAAAGAAAAAAATATCTAAAAATACAAATAAAATACAAAAATCAAGACAAAATACATAAATTGAAAAGTTGATTAAGTAGATTAAATTAGAAAAATATTGAAATTAAAGCAAATAAATCTATATAAGTCAAAATAATAATTAAACAATCCAATAAAAATATCTAACTTATACATTTGACTTTATTCTTAATGCAAAAAAAAAGAAAAAGAAAATTTGTTTCTGGTCAAAATATCAAGATTATAAATGAAATTAAGATAAAAAATAAGAATAAAAAATTTGACGTTGATTCGGTCTTTACAACATTTAGTCTCGTTTGACTTCGTGTGTGTTTAAAGCTGAACACATGACTGTGTGTGTGTGTGTGTGTGTGTGTGTGTGTGTGTGTGTGTGTGTGTACTGACACACTCCTCTCTCTCTCTTTACCCACGCAGGCCTACAGCTCCGTCCTGGTTGCCATGGTGATCCTGCTCAACATCGGAGTGGCCGTTTTGTTTATCCACTTTTTTATTTAAAGAAGCAGCAGCAGCTCTGCTTGAGTCTCCGCTCGACACCACAACTCTACATTCATACCAGTATTTTACCACCAGGACGCCCCACACACCCCCACCCTTAAACCCACCCCCCCAAAAAAAATAAATAAATACAGGACTCTATACTGGACTTATGTGGTCTGAAGTGGTCTGGTTGTGGACAGACTTTTTTCATCTCCAGATCATAGTTTTCAACAGATTTGTAAAACTTTGAATTTATTTATTGAACATTTTCTCTCATGTACAATAATACGTTGATGGTTTCTTCTTTCTTTTCTAACCTCTCCACCTCCTCTTTCTACCAGAACTCTGACGCTTTAGTTCGGTTCCTCCACCTGTTGCTACTGACGGATGTGTGTTTGTTTGTGTGTGTGTCTGTGTGTGTGTGTGAGATGCTTGAACTGCCAGGTGTGTGTGTGTGTGTGTGTGTGTGTGTGTGTGTGTGTTTCCATGTAGCTCAGTGGCCTTTCACGCTTTCACACACACACACACACACACGTTGTTGTGAGTTGAAATGTTCCGATTTAAGAAATTAAAGAAAAGTTTCGGGTCAAAATATCAAAATTAGAAACAATGAAACTTCAAATGTCGGGAAGAAAGTCGGAATATTGCGATATAAAATAGAAATGTTGAGAAAAAATCGTGAAAAAGTGTTAATGCCGGAATATCGATATTCGAATTGAAACGCAGAGATTAAAGATCGAAATAGAAGTCGAAATTCCGAGATTGCGAAGTCGGAATATTGAGATTAAAGTCGAGATTTTAGTCGAAATTTCAAGATTTTGTCTTCATCTTCGTCTTCCTCCGATTTATTCGGTTGGTCGGGGTCGCAGGGTCAGCAGCCTCAGGAGGGGGGTAGGCCTAGGCTCTCCTCTTCACGGCCACTTCCACCAACTCCTGGACCCCGAGGCGTTCCCAGTGTCCTGGGTCTCCTCCTGGTTGGGCATGCCCAGAAAACCTCCCCTTTAGGAGATGTCCAGGGGGTGTTCTAACCAGATGCCCTAGCAACCTCAGTTTGTGTTTTTTGGGGCATTTTTACATTTAATGATAGAAACGGGGTCAGGACATGCAAGAAAGCTCGACTCATATACGCCAACGTGGCGGGACGCCATAACCATTCGGCTATCCAGGTGACCCAGTCAGCCCCTCTCAACATGGAGGAGCAGTGGCTCTACTCCAAGCTCCTCACCCTGTCTCTAAGGCTGAGCCTGGCCACCCAATGGAGATCGCTTGTATCCGCGATCTTGTTCTTTCGGTCACTACCCACAAGGGTCTGAATGTAGATAGACTCTCTTTACCACAACAGACCAAAGCCCCAACCTCCTCTGATTTTCTATCCCTCATGAACAAAACCCCAAGATACTTGAACTCCTCCCCAACCTGGAGTGGGCACTCTGATCGAGATCCATTCATGGCCTCGGACATTTGGAGGTGCTGATCCTCATCCAGGCCGCTTCACACTGGGATGCGAACCGCCCCGGTGAGTGCTGGAATTTGGTGTTCAATGATGCCAATAAAAACCGAGTCATCTACAAAAAAAAGTAGAGACAGGATTCTGAGGTCACCAAACCCGATGGCCTATGACCCTTCGGTTGCACCTAGAACCGGTGACAAAGGGCAGCCCCTGGCGAAGTCCAACCCTCACTGGGAACGAGTCCGACTTACTGCCGGTGATTTGGACCAATCTCCGACTCAGTACGGAGACCGAATGACCCCCGGTAGAGGACCACCCACCCCCAGTGTTTTGTGGATCCCTAGAGATCCATGAGATCAGTGTTTTGCGGATCCCGCAAAACACATGTGGACCAAATTTGGGTGAACTCCCATTCTTCCTCCAGCAACTGCGTCAGGGTCTAGACCTGGTCTTCAGTTGAAATATTGCGATTAAAGTAAAAGATATCGTGTTGAACATCGAACATTTCAACACACAGATGTTGTGTGAGAGTGTTTGTTTGAGGACGAAGGTTTCCGACCGTCGCACCAGCGCTCGTTATGTCAAATTAAAAAAAAAAGAAAACCAAACAAAAAAGCGCGTCTCAATTTGGATACTTCCGTTCTGGTACACTTCCATGTGGTATGCTACGTACATTATGTGCTTACTTCCATAGTGCGTGAATTTCAACAGGGTAGTGTTGTCTCAAATCGTTGTGCATTTACTGGAAATGACGATCGCAACATCTTCTTCAAATCATTGATTACGTAGCCAAGATGGCATCATTTAGGGTGAGAGGCGTCCGTCGTTCCACACTCACCTTTTTGACCATGATGATTGACCATGATTAGCGCAACCATTCGGGTATTAACACTACACTGCATTTTGACATACTTGTCAGTGTGAACGCACTTAAAAATAGTAATTGTAAGTACGGAAGTATGTGAATTTAGACGCACGGAAAATCTGCTTCCGTCAAAACTCGACCTGAAGGCGACAGACGGACGAACATCTTTTATACTCTCTACCTGCAAGATGTCTGAATAAATAAAAACAAAACATCACAACTACTACTTGTACTACTTCTAGTCGCCACCTGCCTTGCTTTTGTAGCGTAACTCGATACAAGTACAACAACAACGCATGCATATGTACTGTACGATCTTAGTTGTGCATCGAATCTGAAAGCAAGAAAAAAAAAAACAAAAAACAAAACAAACAACGTAAACAACAACAACGACGGCGACGACGACGCTTCAGAAGCACACGTGACGTGACGTGATTTGTCGAAGCGTCGAGTTTTGACCCGAAGCAGAAGGTGGATTTTTTGGGGAAAAATGAAACAACAAAAGAAAATTTTTTGTGTGGTGCAGCAGGACCAGATCCGGGATCAGTTTGTTTGAAGCGCAGCAGGTTATATCCCGACGTTTTCACTCATGTTTTTTTTGTTTGTTTGTTTGTTTTCGACAGAGTTCGTTACTGTTATTTATTTTATTTTATTATTATTATTTTTTTTTAAATTTCCCAGACAGAAACAGGTTGAAGACAAGACGCCATGATGTGTGTGATGTCATCAGCCTGGTGACGACGCCCCTCCCCCGCCCCACCCGACCCCTCCCCAGCACCACCCGTTAGTCCGCAGCATGCTACAGCATGCCCAGCTCTCTCTCTTCTCTTCTCTCTATATATAGTTTAACTCTTTCTTTCTTTCTTTCTTTCTCTTTCTTTCTTTACGTTTCTGGGAACTTTACTCTGTTTTTTGTTTTTTGAGTTCTGTGGAGAAAAATAATGAAAAGTGTTGGAAAGAAAATGACCCTCGGCTCTCGTGTGTGGGTGTTTTTTTTTTTTTTTTTTTTTACTTTAAAAAAAGAGGGAAAGAAAACAGAAATGTGTGTGTTTGTGATGCACAGAGGGAGTGGTTGAGATGGGGAGGGGAGCAGTTGCTACGGCAACGCTAACTGAATTTACCTCAGCCGGTGGGAGCCTCCAAAGACACAACCAAGCGTCTCCATGACGATGATGAGAGACGATGGAGAGTCTTTACTGAACAATAACGATCAGTGTTTTTAATAAATAAATAAAAAAAAAAAGAAACATAAAATAAAATTATACAATAACAACAGAAAATAAAAATATTTAAAAAATATAAATACGTACAAAAAATAAAAAATTGAGAAAAAAATTAAATGGAAAAAAGAAAATTCAAGGTTAATTCTTCATAATATAATAATAAAATTAAAAATAAAATTAGGAATACATTAAACGCTTAAAAAAAACAAGTTATTTGTTTTACACAGTTTATTTGTAATATTTTAATTTTTAAAAATATGTATGATATATATATTAAATAAAAAATAAAAATAAAATTCTATAAACATACATATGTATATAATATTTAAACATTTATTCAAATATATTCTAATATTTTTTTGTTATTCGATAACTTTTCTTTTAATTAAAAATTTTTTTTTAAAAAAAACATTTTAAACAAACTATTTATTCAAATATTCTATTCATAAATATATTTTTTTTTATTTTAAATAGAACAAACAAACATATAAATACTTATATTACGCTATATCGTATTGTAGATTTTTTATTATTTTTTATTATTAGAATATTTTTTTTAATTTAATTATTTCTATTTGTTCAGATTAACCTGTAGTCTTTGAAGTAGATATTTGTCGCCATCTTGTGGTCGCGGACACGAACTACACGACAAGTAAAAGGCTTAAAATTAGTTATTTATCCTAAATTTATCATTATTATTAATAATACTAAAAGCATTTATTATATATTTTAGCATTAAAATGTGTAATTATTATTCTTTTGAAGTGAAATTTGCATTAATCTATCACTAAAAGTAACGTTGATATCTAGTTGCTGTGAAGCTGCAGTGACTGTATGAGCGCATGAGGAAAAGATGTGGAATATCAGGGGTAGCGGATATCCGGGCGGACCAATCAGAAGCGAGGAGGCGGTGACGAACGGGCGTTTGGACCAATCAGAGCGTAGAATTCCCGTAAGTGGGCGTGTCCGCGTGGATAATGTTAAACACAGCTGTTTGTTCTCCGCGGTCGGAGACTCATGGCTGAAGTTGAAGCAGCGGACAACGTCAAAGTTTTCTTTTCTTTTTCTTTTTTTTTTTTTTTTTTCCGTGGGGATTTTTGCGCTAAATTAACGAAAAAAAGCGGATGTTTACGTCAGCGGTGAGTTTTATCAACAGTTTCGTTAACGTTAACTGTCATTTCTAGCGTCGGTTTGTTAAGTTTTAAGCCACGTTTTAGCTTTGTTTTTAAACTTTTTTTTTTAAACTCAAACTCATTGTCCGTGGCTTTGTTTTTTTTTTTTTTTTTGCACCGAAAAAAAAAAAAAAGAGTTAAATTGCAGCTGAAGGAGTTTGTTTGCGGGTAATTTTAGTTCGTGAATGCAGACTTCCAGAGGACCGAGCGGCGGTGGGACTCCTAATCGCCGAGCCGCGCGCTGAAAGCGGACTATGCTCGCGGAACGTCCCGCTGCTCCTCCTCCATCAAACGACGCAACTTTTGCGCATTTTTTTTTCCGCTTAAATAGGAGGTTTTTGTTTGTTTTGTGAGGAGATTTAAAAAAAAAAAAAAAGCCGCAAACTTTTTAATTTTTTTTTTTTTTTTTTTTATGGCGACTTGATAGATACGCGTGCGTAAAGTTTTTACGCACGAGCTCACGCGCGAGGTAGCAGCGGCTTTCCTCTTTGTTGTCAAACTTTTGAAGTGACGGCGTGACGTTGCGCGAGCTCCCCCCTCCGCCTCTCATCCCTCCGCGTGCATGAGGATGGTGGAGAGCCGCAGCTGCGTCCAGAGGGAGGGGGTTTACCGCTGGTTCTCCGTGCTCACCTCCGCGCAGAGAGCGGAGTTTCTCTGCGGTCTCCTCGACCTCTGCGTCCCGATAGAGCTGCGCTTCATCGGGTCGTGTTTGGAGGATTTAGCCCGGAAGGACTACCACTCGCTCCGGGACGCGGAGATAAAAGCGAACAACCCGGCGGATTTATCCGGACTAACCAACATCACGGATGAAGTGGTGCGGAGTAAACTGCTCGTGTCTCTGGCTCTGCTCGGGTCGGATAACCGGGAGGCGGCGGGGGTCCTCTACCGGACTCTGACCCACACCGACACGGTGATTAATAACTACGGGCTGGCGCTTAACGACGGCCGCACCGAGGAGCAGTTCCTGCTGCTGTTCACCATGGCCTCCAACCACCCGGCGTTCAGCTTCCACCAGAAACAGGTGCTGAGGCAACAGCTGGGTCAGATCCAGGACATCCTGCAGGTGAGTGGGCGGAGCCTCTGGTACACCTTCATATACCTTCATACACTTTCATACACTTCATATACCCTCATACACCTCCATACACTTTCATACACCTCCATACACCTTCATACACCTTCATATACCTCCATACACCTTCATACACCTCCATACACTTTCATACACCTCCATACACCTTCATACACCTCCATACACTTTCATACACCCCATACACCTTCATACACCTTCATACACCTTCATACACCTTCATACACCTTCATACACCTCCATACACCTCATACACCTTCATACACCTCCATACACCTTCATACACCTCCATACACCTCCATATACCTCCGTACACCTTCATACACCTCCATACACCTTCATATATCTCCACACACCTTCATACACCTTCATATACCTTCATATACCTCCATTCACCTTCATACACCTCCATACACCTTCATACACTTCCACCAGAAACAGGTGCTGAGGCAACAGCTGGGTCAGATCCAGGACATCCTGCAGGTGAGTGGGCGGAGCCTTTGGTACACCTCCACCACCTTCAGGTGCTGAGGCAACACACTTTCATACACCTCCAGGACATCCTCCAGGATGGTGGGCGGAGCCTCCATACACTTTCATACACCTCCATACACCTTCATATACCTCCATACACCTTCACATACCTCCATACACTTTCATACACCTCCATACACTTTCACACACCTCCATACACTTTCATACACCTCCATACACTTTCATACACCTCCATACACTTTCATACACCTCCATACACTTTCATACACCTCCATACACCTTCATATACCTCCATACACCTTCATATACCTCCACACACCTTCATATACCTACTTACACCGTCCTTTTACCTTCATACACTTTTCATACACTGTCGCACATCTTCGTATACCTTCCATACACCGTTCCATACCTTCATTTACCTTCGTATACTTTTATAAAAACTCTTACACCTTCATTCACCACCATTGTCCACATTTAAAGGGAAAGTTAAAAATGAAAAAGATGGAAAATTTAAGATAAAATAATAATGTATCAAAGCCAAGAGAAAGTAATTTAAGAAAATTAAAAAAAAAAAGATGTTAATTAATTACATCATCCAGACAACTACAGAGTAAAATAAACATAAAAATAAATCATAATAAAAATAAAAAAATGAATAAATAATCTAATACTAATAAGTGGGAAGAAAACAAAATAATTAAAAAAAAACATTACATTACATTACATAAAAAAAAAAAAAAAAAATAGTTGTTTTTGTGTAAGAAGTCTGAGAGGAAGTGAAACCTGCTCCAAAAAAAAAGCTTTTTAGTTTTATGTGAATGGAAAATTAATCATGTGACTCGTCTGTGTTTTAATAGAACATGTGACTGTCACAGTTATGTGATTATATATAATAATATTCTTATATACTTGCAGGTCAGCAGCAGCGGAGGAGACGCTCAGGCTTCAGGTCCCGTCAGTGACGGAGCCGCCGTCTGTTTCTCTCAACCTCATCACCACTATCACCATCAGAACACGTCTCTCTCCGCCTGCTCCATCCCTGACGTCAGCGCCACCTGCCTGCCGCCATGTCACACCCACTGCACCTGCTGGCCGAGGGTACGTAGCGCCGCGCAGTGTCTCACCACCAGAGGCGCTAGTTCTGCGTCATATGTTCTGCTAGCATCGTAGCTACACAAATGTATCTACGTGTAGCTATGAATTGACATAAAAAAAACAAAGTTAGCTACTTTTTGTAGTCATTAGCTAACTTTAAAAGTAGCTAGCTAGCCACGTAGCATCAGCACTGCTCTATTTAGCTATCATAGCTAGCTCTGCTAGCATGGTGGCTACACAAAACACCTTCATTCTGCTAGGAAATGCAGCTAGCTATCTTGCTAATGTGTAACTTGAAACATTGCTAGCTTGCTAATCAGACTCAATAATGCTAAAAAAAACAATTACCTAACTTAAATTATTCTGCTGCTAGCATGGGGGCTATTCGACACAGCATCTTGCGACAGCTGTAAGCTAACAGCTAGCTAAAATCAACACAGGCTTTTGATGCTAATTATTCTTCTGCTAGCATGGTGGCTATAAACACATCTTTTGCTGATGGTTGCAAGCTAACAGTTTTAACCTTTAAGAAATCAAGCCAGTTAGCATCATTTTGTGGCCATTACTTTCCATGTTATGAAACTAGCTAGCTAGCGTTAGCGTATTCTATCCAATTAATTATCAAACTTCTAAGTTATTCTTCTGCTAGCATGGTGGATATAGGACACAACTTCTTGCTGATGGTTGTAAGCTAACAGTTGGAGGTGGTGAAGAAATCAAACTAGCTAGTTTTTGTGGCTCTTTACTCATTATGAAGTGGAAGCTAGCTAATGTCATGCTAACACTTTGAGGCTTGAAGTTACCAAGAAATATATCTACTATCTGGCTATTACTTGACTTGAAAGCTAGCCTGATAGTTAGCATTAGCATGGTGTCTATGGGATACAGCTTATTGCTGATGCTTATTTGCCATGATACGAAACTAGCCTGCTAGCATTAGCACATGCTATCCAAATAGTGAAAGTGAAGCTACTTTTCTGCTATTTCACGTCAGCTGACATGTAACTTGCTAGCTAGCATCAGTACAGGTTCTCCTAACAACCAAAATAAATCAAATTACCAAGTTAGCATTGTGGCTAAAAGGCTACTACTGTAGCTAACTGTTGTTAGCTACAGTAGTTAGCTTAACTGTTATGAGGTCAAAAGTAGTTAGTCAAGTTGTTCTTCTGCTTGCAAGATGACTACAGGTTACAACATCTTGCTGGTGGTTTTAAGCTAACACTTTGAAGCTTTAATTAACAGCTAGCTAGCTAGTCACTTGCCATGACATAAAACTAGCTTGCTAGTCTTAGCACATGTGATCCAATTCATTAAAGACAAGCTACACTCTCATGCAAACAGTTTTATTTTGATAATCCGTGGCTACAAGTTGCCAAAAAAGTTAGCCACAGTTAGCGTTTGCGATTGCAACTGATGCTAACTCATTTGTTTGGATTGAGTTAAATGGGCTCCGTCTGTTGGAGATCACAGGATGAAGAGGAAGAGGAGGAGGAGGAGGTGAAGGGGATTTCCCAGTGATGCAGGGAAAACAAGCGTTTGTCACAGTAACATCTGGGATCATCTTGCAAAGATTTGAGGGATTACGTAAACGTAGACGTGGATAACAAATTTAACAAAGTAAAAACAAAACAAAAAAAAAAAAAAAGCTAATTCTGTTCCTTCCTTCATACAAACAGAAGCAGGGCGACGCAGCACCGAAACATGTGTGAGCAGCGAAGGGGAAAGTACCCGGCTCAGAGAGGAGCGTTTGTATTTAGTGTTTTGTTGCCCTTGGCTCCTGCTTTAGCGCAGGTCAGCACATTTCTCTACGCTGAAATCAACCCTCTGTGGTGTGTGTGTGTCTCCAGTGAATCCCCAGGAAGTTATAAATGCTCGCTCCTTCCCTCAGCGCTCTCAACTGATCCACAGGGTTTCGTTGTGAACCACAGAAGCATCAGAAACGCTCAAAATACCGTACCAGCCTAGGCTAGCTGCGTTAGCAGCCGCTAAACATTCACACTATGCTCACTAGCTAGCCGTAGCTTTTATTTAGTTATTATGACAACAACTTGAGAGTCCTGGCTAATAGCTAATTAGCTACTATCAGAAGAAATTTTTCAAATACTAGTATATGTGTGTGAATATAATTTTCCTAGTATGATTGTTAAGAGCAAACAGGTTGAAGCGTTATGAAATTCAGCAAGCTAGCTAGCGCGCTAGCTCCATTTTGTGGCCATTACTTGCCATGACATGAAGCCAGCATCAGCACATGCTACGGCTATGCCAGTAGAAATTAAGCAAGCTAACTAGCTTCATTTTGTGCTAGCTCCATAATGCTCTTATGCTAACACTTGAGGCTTGAAGTTGCCAACAGACGGGTTATTAAGTAATTAAGTTAGCATAAGCTAACTATCTAGTTACTTAGCATCAGCAGTTATTTTTGGGTCTTTTAGAAGGTTAACATTCTTTTAGAAATTCAGCTAGCTGGGTCCGTTTTGTGGCCCTTACTTGCTATGATGTGAAACTAGCTAGGTAGCATCTAAAACTTCATCAACAAACTTGTTCTTCTGCTAGCATAGTGGGTTTATGACACAACACCTTTCTTGGTTGTAAGCTATAAGTCAGAGGAGCTCAGTGGTGTAGAAATGGCGCTAGCCACTTAAGCTAACTACTTGTGTAGCCCATATTAAACCTCTAGTATGGTGGCTACACAGTTGATCTTCTCCCTGATGCTAGCATGCTAACACAGATATGTCACTAGAAATTCGGTAAGCTAGCTAGCCCAATTTTGTGCTACCTCTATAATGCTCTTATGCTGACGCTTGAGGCTTCAAATTGGCAAGAAACATATCTGGCAATTACTTATCTTGAAAGCTAACTAGCTAGCTAAATAACATCAGCAGATGTATTTTGTTGGTTGACTCTCACAGCTCTCATTAAATAAGCTAGCAGCTAGCCAGTGAGATACATTTTAAATTAGCTGCCAAGCTAAAGAATTAGATGAAGCTACCTATGTTAGCCATCATGCTAACAGGAGTGGTAGTAATTAATCCAATATAAATTATTATGTGTATTTTAGCAACTTTTAGCTAAACTTTTTTTGTTTTTGTCTTGATGTTGGTTAACTCTCACAGCTCTTATTGGCTAAGCTAGCAGCTAAACGACAAGATACGTTAGCTGGATGTGCTAGCAGTGCGGTAGAAATAAATCCAACACAAACTAAATGAGCAGCACTGGCTAAGCTAGCAGCTAGAGCTAACATTTCTGAGCATTTACAACTCGTTCTGCAGCCTCTAATGAAGTATTTTTTAACCATTATAAATAGTTTCACATGTATGACGTTAAACTACGGCTGTAAGCTAAATTCAGTGGAATTAAAAGACGTTTAAATGCTCATTAAAGTCCAAACCGAGCGAATGTGCTCTGGTTCTTCCTCCTGGATTTAAAGTCAACTTGCATAAGCTTATTTTAACACAAAGCAGCTGGGTGCCGAGTCACTGCAGAGGGGGGAAAAAAATAGTTGGAGTTGGTTTTCTAGTCGCAGCAGCTCGACGAATGTTGGCCACATGTTTCAGGCCTGCACAGACGTGTATAATCACCCTATTATGCGACTCTTTATGTATCTATAAAAAAAAACAACGCCAGCGTCGTAATTAACGGCAGAGTGGAACTGACGTTTGTAGCGGAGCGAGCTGAAGTCTGGACTTTTATAGTTTCCAGTTGTTTTTACTGTCCTGTTGCTACATGGAACGTTCGCCGTAATCATTCACGTTAGCCGCTAGCAGGCGGCTAGCAGGCTAACGTGTGGATGTGGCAGTAGCTCGCTTAATTGTTTTCAGATCTACTGCCTCATGCTGTGCACGCGTGTCAACGCCTCTGTGATAAAACCACATATCTGAGCTTTTACTTTAAAATAAATGAGGGATAAACTGACAAAATAATAAGTAGTTAAACAATAAACTAGTAGACACTTTAATAGTAGCATGGTTGCTAACATGTGTAGCAGTTAAGCTACAAGCGGAGCTGATGATAACTAACATCAAGACAAAACAATAAGTTAAAAGTAACTAAAGCATTCCATATGCCAGGCTAGCGTGGTGGCTAACATATGTAGATGTATGTCACTGTTTAGCTGCTAGCTTAGCCGATTAGAGCTGTGAGAGTCAACCAACGTCAAGACAAAACAAAAAGCTAATAGGCAGTTCAATAGTAGCATGGTTGCTAACATATGTAGCTGTTAAGTAGCTGATGAGAACCAACATCAAGACAAAACAATAAGCTAAAAGAAACTAAAGTACCCCATACTGCAGGCTAGCATGGTGGCTAACATATGTAGATGTATGTCAGTGTTTAGCTGCTAGCTTAGCCGATGAGAGCTGTGAGAGTCAACCAACATCAAGAGAAAACAATGAGCTAGTTAGCAACAATAACTAGTTAGCAACAGCTGACCTTTCAAATTAAAATACTCTGTGTTGACATAGCTAGTATTGTGGGCAAAGAATATAAGAGAAACTTTGCACAAAGGATCTAAAATGGTGTCGAGATACTTTTCACAACTTCCTGATAGTACTTTCAAAATAAAACACAGTTGTGGCGGTACCAAAACATTGAGTTTGTCATGTTTTAGTGGCCATGTTTTACAATAGAGTTAAATAAGCTAAATCTATTGTAACTGTATTGAGTTAGCATTAGCTAACTCTATTCTAATTCTAAAGGACACACAGGAAGTTTCAAATTAAAGTACAAATCAAAGGAAACTAGTTATGAACCAGGTCAGAGAGGTTTTATCTTATGATATAAAAAAGCTACTTTGGGCTTAAGTCTGAAATTGGACGTCAACTCTTTCTCGCTAAAAACTGCTCCACGTGGGCGTCGCTAAAAATAAAAGCGCACTCTCCGTGGTTAAATATCAGTTTAGCTTTCTCCTCACTTTGTTTTAGCTTGTTGCCAACCACAGAGAGGGAGGGAGCGGGAAGTGTTGCGCTGTGAAGCTAACATGCTAATATCCTAACCGACCTTCCCCTTCTTCTGTCCTCCAGGGTCAGAGCAGAGAACCAAGTTCAAGCCGAGGAGGAGACCAAACCGTCAGCCAAGACCTCACCCCTCCTCTCCCAGACCTCCCCCCTCCACCTCCTCCACCACCACCACCACCTCCTCCTCCTCTTCCTCCCCTTCCTCGCCTGCCTCTTTCCGTGCCCGCCGGGAAAACCCAGGACGCAGCAGCGCTAACGAAAACAGGGAAAGTAGGAAAAGGTGAGGGTTGAGCCACGCAGCTGAACAAGACGTAGCATGTTAGCTTAAAGAATGCTGCCCCGGGGCTCGGGTGTGTGGACGTCACTGTCAAAACTTTTCACTGTTTGTCTCACTATTTCATGATCATCCTGCACCAAATTTGCATGTCTGAGGAGTAAACCAATAAAGCATTTTCTATGTACATAATTTACGTCTCTATCATATTTGGGCTCCATGCTACTCCTGTCGGTTAGCACCTAAAAGTTATACTGCTATACCGAGAAAGAATCTATTGTTCGTTTTGCGTAAATGTAAATAATCAGATAATCGTTAGCAATAGCTGTAGCCTCACATGTTAGCCGTTTACTTAAAAATGTAAATAATTTAGTAATCGTTAGCATTAGCTGGAGCTTTTCATGCTAGCCCTTGAATAAAAAAAAAAAGCAAATAACCTAACAGTTGCTAGCATGAGCTGTAGCTTCTCATGCTAACCACTTAATAAGAAATAAATAATCTATTAATTGATAGCATTAGCTGTAGCTTTTCCTGCTAGCCATATAATTTAAAGTGGAAATAATATAGTAATGTTAGTATTACCTGTAGCTTTTCATGCTAGCCCTTGAATAAGGAAAAGCAAACAACCTAACCATTGCTAGTGTTAGCTGTAGCTTCTCGTGTTAACCGTTAAATACAAAGAACTAAATGATATAAAAATCATTAGCATTAGCTGTAGGTTTTCAAAATATCAAAATAACGCAATCTAATAATTGTTAGCATTAGGTGCTCTCAAGCTAGCTGACTGTGACATAAAAAGTAAATTATATAGTAATAGTCAGCGTTAGCTGTAGCATCTTATGCTAGCTACGCTGCGCTCACCAGCTAGTAGTACGCAAACTTGCTTTGGCATTCTCAGAAGACTTAGCCACAGTTGCTACCCTCTGACTTTAGCATTAGCATTGGTATTGTTAGCATTAGCGGCTTCTCATGCTAGCTGTTGCTGGAGTTCCCCATGGCTCCAATTTGGGTCCTCATCTGTTTAGCTTCTTACGACCCTCTGTTATTGTCTTGGCCGTGTGCCTGTGTAACACGACACTCAAGCATGTCACTACTGCACGGTCACAGTGCATAGCTGTCAGCGCGCACACACATTTATTCAACACATTTAAAGCTGTAAAAACACGGAATACACACGTTATCACAGCAATTCAAAAGAGCAACGGCACACGTGCCGCTTTTACGACAGCAACTAAGTTTTTGTTTAAGTGATAAAAGCTCCACGAGGGAATGTTTTATCAGTGCGTTATCTCTTTAAGAGGGTTAGCGTCTCATGGACACTCGGCATTTCCAGCCGTCAGCTGCTTGTCCCTGCACGCCTGCTGTAATACGTCTCAAATTGACGCCCACGGGCCTTTTGCTAATGTTAGCAGAGCGGCCTCAACCTGCCTCTGCACTTGATGTAGACAAATTAAAGATGGCTTCCATGTGTCCTTAACTTACACTGGAGCTGTGGGTTCAGTGAGTTTAGCTAGGTACAGTTCTCAAACACCTGCCACTGGCAAAACATTGGCACCGCAAAATGTTGCTGAATGTGGTATGAGCATTAGCTTTAGCATCTCATGTTATCCCCGTACAATGGTATAAGCATTAGCTGTAGCCTCTTATGCTAACCCTGTACGATGGTTTAAGCATTATCCCTAGCTTCTCATGCTAGCCTTGCATAATTGTTTAAGCGTTAGCTGTAGCTTCTTATGCTAATCTTGTGCAAAGGTATAAGCATTAGCTATATCCTCTCATGCTAGCCTCGTGCATTAGCGTAACGGCATAAGCATTAACTTTATCTTTTTATGCTAGTCCTGGACAATGTTGTAAACATTAGCTTTAGCTTCTCATGCTAGCTTTGGCCCCAAGGTTCCATTTTGGATCTTTTTCTGTTTTATCTTCACCTTCTGTCTCTTTACAGTTGCGATTGATCGGGTGGTCCTGAGAGGAGTGACACACAAACTCGAAGACGCCACTGAATACGTGTTCGAGGTCAGTACTTAAACGTAAACAGGAAGTTAGCATTAGCACCTGCATGCGAAGATGCTAACATTCGTTTACCGTTTCCTTCCTGCAGGTGAGCTGGTCGGACGGTTTGGTTTTATCCGTTGTCCGGACTCAGCAGGAAGTAATGGAACTGCTGTCACAGGTCAGAACATACAGCGCAGCGTTATTAACGTAGAAGTGTAGTTCTGTGTCTCACGCGTTGATCTTTTTTCTCCGTAGCTGTCGCAAACTTTTCCTGATGAAGGTGTGGAGAAGTTCCTCCCTCAAACCATGGAGCTAGATCCCAGGTTAGACCTGAACCCTGCCCGGTTATTTTAACGTCGCTGAAACATTTGGTCTAAACGCACCATTAGCCATCAAGCTAAGCTAGTAGCATGGATCCATGGATGGCTAAGCAAAGGTTATCAAGTTAACACCCTAAACTCAGATGTGTGTGAACATTAGCATGCTAAGCACAATTACTTAGGATGCTAGTGTTTACTTTGCAAGATATTTCTTTTTTATGTACAATAACTTAGCATGCTAAATAATCTCCCAGGGCTGCTAGCTTAAATGTATCTTGCACATTAGTTAGCTAGCACTGTTAGCTAACATCCTAAACTCAGACGTGAGCATTAAGAGCTTTGTAGTTGGCAAGCTAATATTCACTAATAGAGCTGATGGAACTTAATATATCCTTGGCATTAGATTGTTTAGCTAGCACGATAAGCTAACATCCTAAATTCAGATGTAAGTAAATATTAGAATGCTAAATACAATTACTGAGCAGGAGCTCACAGAGCTGCTAGCAATGAATGTATCCAGAACATGCCGATTATTTAGCTGGCACTTGAACTCAGATGTGAAAATGGAGAGCATTTTAGCTAGCATGCTATTGTGAACTCATAATTTGCTCATCGAAATGCACCATTAGCACATGAAGCTAGTAGATTTAATCTGTGGCATGGAACACGTTGTAGTTAGCATGCTAGTGTTTGCTTATAGTTTGCTTTAGCTATCGAACTTGTAGCATGGATTTATGGATGGCTAAGTAGCAAAGGTCATCAAGCTAACACCCTATACTCAGACGTTAGCATGAAACACATTGTAATTAGCATGCTAATGTTTGCTCATAGTTTGCTTTAGTTGTCAAGCTTGTAGCATGGATTTGTGGATGGCTAAGTAGCGAAGGGTATCAAGCTAACACCTTGTACTCAGATGTGAACATGTAAAGCTTTGTAGTTAACATGCTAATGTTACCTTATGATACCCTGGTTTAAATGCACCTTTAGCTATCAAGCTAGCAGCATGAAGCTATGAATGGCTAAGTAGCAATAGTCATCAAGCTAATGCCCTGAACTCAGCTGTTAGCACGAAGAGCATCGTAGTTAGCGTGCTAATGTTTGCTCACAGAGCTGCTAGCATCATTTAGCTAGCACCTAAAGCACATCAATGAACAGTTGAAGGGTTTCGCTCTGCGACACTTAGCGGAAATCTTTCTGTCCAAAGTCAACAGGTCACTTCCTGTCCGACTTCCTGCCGTCTGACTGTCTCTGTCTCTGCCTCCAGGTGTCTGACGTCGTTGCCCTGCCACGTCCTCCAGCACCACAGCGTCCAGCTGTTCTTCACCTCCACCCGCCCTCTGTCCCCCAACTGTCCCACGTCTCCACCCACCGCTCCCGTAGCTCCCACCTGCCCCGTCACCTCCACCCCCACCCCCACCCCCAGTAAGTCTCCAAATGTACAATGTGTGTTTTGGTGTTGGACATAAAAAAAAAAAAAAAAAGCGAGGTAAAAGAAAGGACAGGGTTGTAGCGAGGAGGTGAGACTGCAGTTTGTGTGGAGGTGTTGGACGGAGCGGACGGCGTCTATTTTAGTGCGGTGTGGGAATTCAGCGTGGCATGTTTGTGTTGGGAAGCCTAGAGAGTGGTGACCTCATACTGGTGTGTGTGTGTGTGTGTGTGTGTGACTTCATCCTGGAGAGTATTTTTAGCCGACGGTGCAGCATGTTGCTGGATGTGCTTCTACTGTTTCTATCTGTGTGTGACCCCCCTCACCCTCCGGGGAATCAAAGCTAATATGAATATTTGCTGTTATATGCAACACAAACACTATATAGCTTCTAGCTAACAAGCTAATTTCAATAAAACGTCCACGTCTAAACAGCAATAATGACACACAAAGTTCCTCTGGGACAACTGGACATTAGTTTCTCCACAGCCGCTTTTCTTAGAATTAAAAAAAAACTAAAAATATAAAAAAAATAGGAGTTTTGTTTCCCCTTTTTGTTCTATAGCATTTTATTCTCTCTTTCTTTAAAATTTTACTTTAACTAAATTAAGAATAAAAGGAAAAAAATTATGATTTTTTTTTTTTGCATGTAAATGAATAAAAATTCCAATATTTTTAATCTTTTAAAATTGTGATATTTGCTCTTAAAAGGGAAAAAAATCAAAATTTTTATCTTTTTAAAGATTTTTTTTTTTCACGATTTTTAGTCTTTTAAAGTGAGAAAAAAAGTGTTTTTTTTTTCCGGAAAAATGGAAAAACGTGATTTTTTTTTTTTCTTTTAGGGGGAAAAAATGTTTTTTCTTCATCTTATTAAATGTTTTTAAAAGATATTTTATTAATTTATTATTTAATTTATTTAAAATGTATTTTTATTCATTTATTATTTTTTAGATTTTTTTCAGTCTTAAAGTAAAAAAAAAATAAAAAATTCTCCAAATTTTTGCAATTTCTGCAATTTTTGGAAAAATATTTTAAAGGTAAAAAAGAAATCATAATTATTAGTCTTTTTTTTCCTTTTCACTTTTTAAAAAAAAAAAAAAATGGTAATTTTTATCCTATATATATAATTATAATTTATATCACGTTGGAACAGGAAGTGGGTGAAGTGGGCGGGGCTACATGTGGCGAATAGAACATATTTTATATAACATATGACGATTGTTGTGTTTTTCTCCAGATCTGGGCTGTATGGTTCAGTACCGAGGAGCCAACAGGTAAGAGTTGAATCTGTGTCTTCATCATCGTCATCATCATCATCACCGGCGCCCGCTCTGATTGGCTCTCCTCCCTCAGGGCGGTGTACAGAGTGGCCAGCGTCCAACCCGTCGTCAGCTCCCATAGCTCGGTGTTGACAGGCTCCGCCCCCCACCTCTCCTCCCTCCCTCCTCTTCCTCTCCCTCCTCAGCTCCCCCCCGCTGTGCCGTCGCTGCCCGTTCAAGGCTCCATGGCGACGGGCGGCGGCGGCGCCGACGCTCCGTTGCCCTCGTACGCTCACCACCACCAGGCGGGGGCGCCGCCTCCGTCCCTCCACCTGTCTCACCCTCCTCAGCCTCACTCCCAGTCCCTGTCTTACCCTCAGCCCCGCCCCCAGCCGCCGTCCCAGCCTCAGCCCAACACCCCGGAGCAGAACGGCATCCTGGACTGGCTCCGTAAGCTCCGCCTCCACAAGTACTACCCCGTCTTCAAGCAGCTCACCATGGAGGAGGTGGGTCCCGTCGTTCAATACGATTTCAAACAAATGAAACCAAATCCATACGCGACTGATGACTTCCTGTTTTCGTGTTTTCCCGCAGTTCTTAGCGCTGACAGAGGAGGACCTGAACAAGTACGACTTGACGCAAGGAGCGAAGAAGAAACTCAAGACGCAGCTGGAACTGCAAAAGTCAGTACAGTAAGCTACGAAACGCACAAACACAGAGTTAGCATATGCTAAGCTAAGCTAACTTTTGAAAATTCTGGAGATAGGTGGCAGTTATTGACATGAATTTTACAAATTTACAAACATAAAACTGTTTTGAGGACATGAAAATTCTGGGGCCAGTTTGCAGTTAGCCTAGCTTAACTTTGTTTTAAAATGCAAATCCCCTTAGCTTACTGGTTAGCTTAATTTAGCATAAGCACAGTTTTGAAAAAAAAAAAAGCTAGCATGCCTCTGTCCAGAGTTACAAAATAAGTCTGTTAGCACCTATGATTGTATATGATCCTAAAATACAAACAAAACACAGTTATGATAAGTTAGCATATGCTAAGCTAAGCTAACATGCGAAAATTATGGAGCCAGGTGGAAGTTAGTGTAACGTAACATTGCTATGAAATACGGCTGTTAGCACACGTGACTGTCAAAAACATAAGTATACAAACAGAACAGTGTTTTGACAGGGTAGCGTATGCTAAGCTAAGCTAACATTTGAAAACTGCTGAGCCAGGTGGCGGTTAGCTTAGCTTAGCATCAACACAGGTTTAAAAAAAAAGCTGGCATTCTTCTGTCCACAGTTATGAATTAGGTAAATAAGTTAGCACCCATGACATAATACAAATATACGAACATAACGCTATTGCTAACATTTGAATATACTGGGGCCCAGTGATGGTTAGCTTAGCATAAGCACAGTTAAAAAAAAAAAGCTCAAATGCCTCTGACCGAAGATATAAAATAATTCTGTTAGCATATGCTACAGTAAGATAATATCTGAATATCTGAAAATTTTGGAACTTTGTTGATAGTCAGCTTAGGTTAGCTTAGCATTGTTATAAAATAAGTCTATTAGCACTGGTGACAGTATAAACTACACATGTAAAATTTGTGTTTATGTCGCTCTGTTAGCGTGAGCAAGTTGGCGTACGTTGAGCTAAGCTAACTTTTTGGAGCCAGGTAGCAGTTAGCTTAATTTAGCGCCACTAAAAAATAAGTCTGTTAGCATTAATGTAGCCAAATTATCCCAGAAGCGACCTCACCCTGTTCGTCATCAGATAACGAGTGCGAACGCCGGTAGCATGAGGCTAGCTGATTATGCTAAGCTAATGGTGCAGTTTATGGGATAATGTGGTGTTCGTAGGATTGTCTTTGTATGCAAAAGTCCACTGAGAGAGAAAACTGGATTATAGCACATCCTGTCACATCCTCAAGCGTTCTGGATCCAGATCTGGAACATCTGGAGCGAATAAGGACACACGGAAATCAAGTCGGAAACACTCTCTTTTTTTTTTTTTTTTTTTGGGGATCTTCACGTTTTTCGCCAGCTCCTCGAGTTAAAATTTAACGTCTGAACCGATCGGCTGCTGATTTCCACAGTTGGACCGTCGGGTGGTAATGGTTAACCAGTGGGGGCAGAGATAAGATGTTCACATGGCGATAACCAGTAGAAACATTGGCGTGCAGGCAAATCTGTGTTTAGCGGAGGAATCCAGGTGTGTGTGTGTGTGTGTGTGTAATAAAAACTAGTTATCTCTTGATCACGTTTCCTCCCCCGATGTGTGTGTTTGCATGATTAAACTTGATGGAAAGTTCCTCCGGTTTTTCCACTGTAGCGACGTGGTTGCAGATGTGATGCTGAGCAGCTTGTTGACTGGACAATGTCGCCCCCTTGTGGACATTTAACATATTTGTATATATATATTTTATGTTCTGTCATTGAAAATGAATGGAGAAGTTTAAAAAAAAAAGTTAAAAAAAGCCTTTATTTAAGCTAAGCTAACATTTGGAAACTCCCCCAGAGCCAGGTGGTGTTTGGCTTAGCTTAGTTTAGCATAAGGATGGTTTAAAAAAAGCTAGCATGTCTTGGTCCAGAGCTATGAAGTAAACAAATCTGTTAGCACACGTGACTACAAAACACAAATATACAAATATATCATGGGTTTTGACAAGTTAAGCTAAGCTAACATTTGAAAATTCTGGAGCCAGGTGGAGGTTAGCTCGGCTTAGCATTGCCTAGCTAACTGTGAAAATAGATTATACAAACATATAAATATACAATATATAAACTGTTTTGACACATTAGTGTAAGCTAAGCTAACATTTGAAAACTCCTGCAGAGCCAGGTTGGTGGTTAGCTTAGCTTGGGGATGGTTTAAAAAAAAAAAAAAAAAGCTAGCATGCCTCATTCTAGATTTATGAAATAACTAAGTATGTTAGCAACTGTGCCTTTAAATAATACAAAAATAACACTGTTTTTGTTTATGCTAAGCTAACATTTGAAAATTCTGAAGTCAGTTGGCACTTAGCTTAGCATAAGCACAGTAAAAAAAGATGCTAGTATGCCTCTGTCCAGAGTTATGAAGTTATTAAGTCTGTTTTAGCATACGTTTAAGCTAGCTAAGTACATTTAATTTGAGACAAATTTTCTTACTGTTTGTACCGTTTCTTTGTCCAGCAGGGAGATGAAGATGGAGAAGCGTTCGTGTGGCGGCATCGCCAGGGTAACGCCCTCCAGTCACATGGGATCCTCCGCCCACACCACCTCCACCGCAGGTAGCTTAGCCATTTTTTTTTTTTTTTAAATTTTTGCTAAATATAATTTTATGCTAAGTTTGGCTAACATTTGGAAACTCTGGAACCAGGCGGTGGCTACATTAGCTTAGCACAAGCAGAGTTTAAAATAAATAAATAAATATACAAAAATTAGCATAAACTAAGCTAACACTTCTGAAGCCAGGTGCTGGTTAGCTTAGCTATATATTGCTATACAATAAGGCAGTTAAAATCTGTATCTGACATAATACACATATAGAAATATAACAATGTTTTCGTAAGGAGCATGGTGGCGGTTAGCTTAGCTTAGCATAAGCGCAGTAAAAAAAAAAAAAAAAAAAAGAAGAAGCTAGCATGCCTCTGTACAGAATTATAACATTAGTCCGTTAGCATCCAGGACTGTAAAACTTAAGGACTTAAACTTAACACTGTTTTGACAAGTTAGCATATGCTAAGCTAAGTTAACATTGGAAAATCCTGATGCTGATAGCTTAGCATTGCTATAATTTTAGTGTGTATATAATACAAATTCAGAAATATAACACTATTCTGACAAGTTAGCATAAGCTAACTTAAGCTAACTTTTGAAATTTCTGGAGGCAGGTGTTGGTTAGTTTAGCTTAGCATCATTATGAAATAACTCTATTAGTATCTGTGATTGTATAAACATAACACTGGTTTGACAAGTTGGCATATGCTAAGCTAAGCTAACATTTGAAAATACTGGAGGTGGTTAGCTTAGCTTAGCATCATTACAAAATGAGTCTGTAAGCACCTGTGACTGTACATAAATGTGATTTCAGCGGAGCTGCGGGTGGAGGTTGACGCCGGTTCGCACCATCACCCCGTTGCCACGGACAGCAGCTCGTCGTCGGGCTACTCCAGCTCGTCGTGTTCGCCGCGGACGCCGCTCTGCTGCGACTCCGCCTTCGACCGGAGCCGCGACATCCACAGGCGTAAGTGTTTCGAGCTGTTTCCCACAATGCATTGCTTCCTCTCTCGCTGTTGTTTCACATGACGGCGTTTGTGGCTCAGGTGTATCCGGTCCAGACGCTCCAGGTCCAGGTCTGGAGAAGGACCGGTCTTGCCTTTTCATCCTGAACTCCAGCTCCAGTCGCCCCACAGCTCAGGTCCTCCCCGTCCAGACCGACTCGGCTCCGCCCCTTCCTCCATCATGCTCCTCCCACCTCCCATTCGGCCTCGCCCAGTCTCAGTACCACCCTCAGACGCTGCTCTCCCCGGTCCCCAACCCGGCTCGCATCATGACGTCGCCGCGTAAGCCCCGCCCCCCTCCTCTATGCGGCGACGACAGGACTAAACCGCCGGGGTTTGGGGTTGGAGTCGGGGTCGGGGTGGGTCTGAACCTGTTCCAGGGGCTCAACGTCAACGTGGACGGCGGCATGGGTTTAATGGTTGAAACGAGCTCCGCCCTCACCTCCACCTCCAACAGCCTCCACCACGTGTCCCACCCGCCCCTCCACTTCCACCTGTCCTCCTCCTCCTCCTCCCCCTCCCCCTCCGGTTACTACACCTTCCCTCCGTCTTCGTCGTCCTCTTCCTCTAAATCCAGCTCGCAGCCCGGGAGCTCCACGACCGGCGGCGTCCCCGTGGCGACCGTGCCGGGCAACACCTACAACTACGCGGCGCAGCCCGCCTCCAGCCCCTCGCCGTCCCCGTCCTCCGCCACCTCCTCACTGGATCAGACGCCGAGCCACGCCCCTTCCATGTGCGTCTGCAGCTCGTGCGGTTGCCGCGGGAACTGCGGCGCCTACGGGGCGTTGCCGGGTTACGCCGCCGCCGTTACCTGCAGCCGTTCTCCGCCGGCCCCTCCCTCTTCACCCTCGGACCCCTCCTCCACCTCAGCCCCCTGCTGGCGTCGTCCAGCGCCGCCGCCGCCACCGGGGCCGCGCCCTTCTCCTACCCCATGATGATGCCGCCGCCTCTTTACCGCCACAGCCCCGTGTCACATGACCAGCAGCAAGGGTTCGGCTTCTACCAGCCCCACGGCATCATGGGAAACGGGCAGAAACGCGTGGCGGGCAGCGTTTCCTGTTACAACTGTGGAGCCAGCGGACACAGAGCGGAGGATTGTAAACAACCACCGATGGACTCGGCTCAACAGGGTGAGAGATGATGTCATCAATACACAAACAGAGAAAATATCAGTTTAAATAAATTAATGAAAAAATATTTAAACTGTAAATAAAGGAAGCCTGTCACGCTTTTAAATATCACACAAAAATTATTTTAATTAACTAAAAATTTTTAAATTAAATTATTTACTAAAATTGACATTTTTTAAGTAGTTAAATTACATTTGTTAATAATTTTTATTAACATTTGTTAATTTGTTAATTTTTTTAACGGCTTTGACACTGATTGGTCCATAAACAATAAATTTAGATAAAATAAAAAATATATATAACAGAAATAAAATATTAAAAAAATAGATTTATTGTGAAATAATCTGTAAAAATAAAAATGATATAAAGATTGTAAAATAATGTATAAATTCAAATAATTTATAAATATGTAAGAATGTTTTATATTTATAATAATAATAATTTATAATGATGATAAACACAAATTTAGAAAGAAATAAAACTATATTATAGAAATAAAAAAAATATTTATTTATAAAAGTGATATTTTTATATGTAATAACATCATTCAATATTTTATATGATAATTATAATAATTTTTATTTTTAATATATACAATTATTTAGATTTAAAATGTTTATATTAAAATATTTAATTTTTTTTTGCATTTCTTTATTAAAAAATATGTGTACATTATAATATAGTAATTGTCAGAAATAATAAATAATAATATTAGTAATCTATATCTAATTTGTCTGTAAATATTTAAATATTCATAATTTATGATTATAATCTGTTTGTATTTGTAATTTTATTATAAACTTAACTTAAAAATGTAATTAAATGAAAATTGACAAGCTTTTTTTCTGTGTTAAGTTTGGTCCAATACCAGTGTTTTTATTTCATTTTTTTATTTTTCAGGGACGTTTCGGTTGAAATACACTCCTCACTCCGACAACAAGGACTCGGGCGACTAGAGCGGCCGAGACGTCGTCGGATCCCAAACCAGCGTCGTCGCCGTCGTCCAGTTGCCGCGACGACGACCGCGAGAAGATGTGCGTCGTCCTCCGACGTCCAGATGAGGAGGAGACGTCGCTGTGGCTCCAGGATCCCGAAGATTCCCCGGTTTTTTTTTTTCTCCGTTAAATAGGAAAATGAGACGTCAGAGACGTCGGACGTTTCTTCCCGCATCTTGTTTCGTTTGACCTTCGACGCCAAATTCACTGTGTATTTGTTATTGTTGCCGGGCAGGACTCGACAGGCTTGTTTTGTTTGTTTGTTTGTTTGTTTGTTGGGACACGAGGACAACAGCTGGTCCTTCAGATGAAACTCTATCCGAGCCCCTGGAGGGCGACGCACTCGAGGCGGACGCGGCTGTTTATTTAAAAATACATTCAGATCGTGTAACGACTTGTCTATAGAGGCGGTTTTGATTTCAAATTTTGTTATTTTTTTAACCAAAAGAAAAAAAAAACGCTTTGATGTGACACTGCCGCATGTTGTTGCTTTGTTTTTATTTAAAAAAAAAAAAAAACACAAAAAAAGTGCCTTTTTTTTTTTTTTAGGAAAATTTCATGTTTATATCGTGGACATAGAACAGAATTTTATATATTGCTTTTTGCTTTATGTGAATTTTAAAGAATAATAAAAAAAATTTCTGATGCTGCCTCTGCAAGCACAACTGATGTATTTATTAGATTCTAATAAATATGAATCAAATAATATTGATAATGATACATGATTATTACAAAAAAAAAGATATGACGACTTCCGAACAAGAAGTAAACGAGCGCTGAAGATGTCGGAAATTTTTTTTGATTCGGTGAGTATCCAAGATTTTGCTAAACGTGTTGATAAAGTGAATTTTTTTTTTTTTATATCAGTTTGAAGAAGTGTTTTGCTTTGTGTTTTTTTAGCACCGTTATGATGGGTTTCACTGGGTAGAGCTGAAGGTGGTGAGCGGCGGCTAATTGAGGGCTAGCAGGGGGAAAAAAATGGTAAGTTGTGGCACGAATTTATCTACGATTTGATACTAAAATTGTTTCCGAGAAATAAAAGATGGAAAAAGTGACCAACAAACCAAAAGGATTGAAGAGCAGCAGCTGAAGGGTTAGAGTGGAGTCGGCGATGCCCCCAAAAATTTTATAAAACTTGGCGATAATTCAAAAGTGATACAAGATATCAAAAAAATTTAACAACTCAAAGTCATATGACTTGTTTAAAACTTAAATAACATCTGTAGGTAAAAGTTGCTGTTAGACTTTAAAGATGACCTTTCTCTTCGTAAAATTTTTCAGCTTCTCCGTTAAATTTTTATAAAAGTTTTTTATAAAAAATTTTACAATTTAAAAACAGTGCTTTTTAGACGAAAGCAAAAAAAAAAAAAATCTGATAGAATTTTATAAAACTGTGATAAAACATTCATAGTAATTAAAAAATATTTGCATAAATATTTAAAAAAAAATCTTAAATGTCCACCAGGGGGGGGGCAAGGTCCACTCATGCTCCTCAGCAACACATCTGCAAACAAAAGTAAAAAATATATGTAATAAATAAAATATGTTTAATATATACAATATATATATATATATATATATATAATAAAAATAAATTATAAATACATTTTTGTTAAAACTAAAAACAAATAGTTTTGTAAAAAAAAAAATTTGTATAAAATTGTGTTTTCGCGAATGGTTTGTAAAATTTTTTAAAACAGTTAAAACTGCTTTTAAAACTGCAAGACACACTGATAATGGTAATAAATATATATATATATATATATATATATTTTTTTTTTTTTTCAACAAATTATTAAGAATAATAACAAACTCGCAGATTTTTTTTCTCTCTTTTATTGTTTACAAAATACAAACATAAATAGACGTATATAGAACATAAAGAGACGGCGTCCAAGCAGAAGCTCCGCCCCCTCAGTGACCACACGCACACGGTTGGAAAACAAAACAAAACAAAACAAAACAAAAAAGTTTTTTTCTTTTTTAAATGACCTCAACGTACGTACGGTGGTGGGGGCGTGGTGGTACGAGCGACGACAGTGAAAAACAATAAAAATCACGTTAAATAAAGAGAAACTTAACGATAAAATACTGCGATATAAAAGCAGCTAAATCTCCTCCATTGTAGTGTCCACACTTGGTTACACTCTCAACGGAAAAAAAACCTTTTTTTTATTTTTTTGTTTTTTTTTAATATTCAAAGCCTTAAAGTCAATAATATCTGTACACAAAAGGCATCATTTTCTCGTGTTTTTTTTTTTTTGTTTGTTTGTTTTTTTCTTTTTCGTGTTTTCGCGAACTACAATCGTCAAGTTTCGAGAGCAAAGCAGTTTCCTAACATCGTCGTCATCGTCATCGGTTACAGTGAAGAAAGGCAGGATGGAGGGAATGTGACGACGTTTAACATAAAACAGACTCAAAATGGCCGCCGCCGACGTCGACCGAAAAGTGGCTTTCTTTACTTGGATTTTGCTGCCCCCTGGTGGCCGGATGCTACGGCGCTGTGGCCTTGATTGACTTGATCCTCACTAAAAAAAAAGGCGCGTGGCGAGACAATATGGAAGAAGGGAGGTGGCGGTGAAGGGGAGGGGCTAAAAACTACAATTGTCCAATCGCCAACCAGGAAGGAAGAAGAAAGGAAGGAAAGAGGATGGTGGTTCACTGGGCGCCGAATGTCTCCTGGGAGGCGTAGACCATGTAGAGGAAGCCATCTTGGTCCCGCTCGCGTTCGTAAACCTCGGAAATGGCGGCGGACACCGACACCATGCTGTGGCCGTTGACCAGCAGGAAGAAAGCCTGGTTGGAGTTTAACTGAAGGCGCCTCCTAGTGGACGGAAATATACGAACGGGTTAATATTTATAATACGTCGCCGCCTAGTGGAGAGAAAAAGAAGTTGTTTTTTTTTAACCTGATGATCTTGATGAGTTCGCTCATGTTGACGTGATCCGGCACCAGGAACTTGGTCTTATCCAGGATGGGAAGCTGTTTCTCTCCTTTATATCTCTCAATGATGACCTGCAAAACATAACAGTTTTATTTTATTTTATTCTGGCGGGTCGAATTCCACCAAAACAAAAAAAACAGAAAAAAAAACAAAAAAACAAAAAAAGGAGATTTTATTTCCTGCGGCGACGCCAGCGACTGAAACTGATCCAGGACCAGGCGTCTGGGACTTGATACTAGCGCTGTGAAAATATGAAGAAACATTTCCCTTTCAAAATAAAAGCTGTTTCTCAAATTTCCATTTCATTTTTTAAGCAAATTTTTTGTGAATTTAATTATTTAAAAAAATAAAAATAAGATAAAATAAATATGATTAAATCAATTATTTACTGAATAACTTTTATTAATACTTACAATAAAAATAAAATCAATATAAATTATATAAATATAATATTGGTATTAATATTAATATTTATTTACTTACTTAATTTTAATTTAATTGCATACAACAATTTAAAAAAAAAAAAATACATCTTTACTCCCTATTTAATAAATAATAAAATAAAATTAATCACAATTAAACAAATATAAATATATGTTTCTATTTACATAAAAATATTTATTTTCATTTCAGGGACTTTTATTGTGTCATTTATTTGCATTAACTTGTATTAATATAACAGAATAATCAATTATTAATTAAATAAAAATAAATACGGATAATTAATAAATACATAAAATATTAATTATTAATATTAAACTAAATTAAATTATTAAATAACTTCTTTTCAGGAGATTTAATGCAACTTAAAAAAAATGTATTTAGTCTAAATAGAAACAAAATGTCAGCAGCTGTTTTGGAGACATTGGTATAAAAGGAAGCAGACATTTTGTTCTCTGAGGCGGGGGCCTGTAATTAATCACCACCCTCCTCCTCCTCCACCCTCAGCGTTACGTTACAGTGACACAGCAACATCTGCTACAGCAGCAGATGGAGAAGCTGCGGCGACACTCGATCTGTAAATGATTATTATAAAACAAAACAAAAAAAAAAAAACGAAAGAGCGAACAGGTGAAACTGGAGGCAAAGTGTTTGTTTATGACGGTTGCCGGGAGATGAGTCATCGTCGCCCCGGGCGAGTTTCAACTCACCGGTATCTTGTTGGGATGCTGGTCTCGGATCAGTCTGACGTCTTCTACTCTCTGTTCTGTTGAAGACAAGAACGAAAACAAACGAGGTTTTAACGAGTCGAACTTCAACTTGTCAACAGTTCAAACAAACGGAAGAAGACGACAATGTTTTGTTTGTTCGACCTCTGGTCCGACAGGTTTTTTTCTTGTGTGTCTTATTTACAGTGTAACAAAACATTTCCTGGATCGGAACGTTGTCACGAATTTATCGGATTTTTTTCCCCATAGAAATGAATAGAGGAGTACTTAAATTCTGCAAAAATTTTGTCGTCTTTAAAGTGCTACCCCTCCGCCGTACTTTTACCTACAGATGTCGTTTAAGTTTTAAACAAGTCACGAGACGTTGAGTTGTCCGTCTGTCGTTCAGCTTTTTCATATCTTTTATCGTTTTTGAATTATCGCAATTTAAGTTTTATAAAATATTTGGGGCATCTCTCGAGTCCCACTCTAGCCCTTCAGCTGCTGCTCTGTTTTTGTTTTTGTTTCTTGGCCATTTTTCCTCTCGTTGCTCTCATGTCCTTTATTTCTCAGAAATAATTTTATCATCAAATCGGGAATAAATAAATGCAACTTCTGACAACATACGACTTGCGGTTTTTTGGTTAGCCGCATTTTTTTGTGCTACTAACCACCTTCAGCTCTATTAAAAGATCATAACTAAACAAAAAGAAAGTTGGTCATGGTCTGCTAACAGTTAGCAAACATTTTAACATGAGAATGTTAGCAGTTAGCTCAAACTAGTGTCTAAATATTTAAGAAAGCTAATAAACTTAAGCTGAGTAATGAGTAATTAGCTTATAAGCTAGTTAATCTTTCACGGATATGATTTATATGAACACAGTCTCAAGTGGTTGTAATCACTTTGTTTTGATGCTAACTACTAATATTCTCTTGCAAGCTACAAATTAGCTTATTTAGTTTATAAGCTAATTACTCATTTACTGATATTTTATAACAATATAGTTTCACATTGTTGTGATAACTTTGTTTTGAACAAAAATCTTTAAATGCTAGTTTTAGCTAACTGCTAACGTCTTAAAAGTTATAATTAGCTTATTAGGTTTTAAGATACAATAAGCTACAATTAGCATATTGTAGCTCAATAGCTAAATAATCTTGAACTGATGTAGTTTCACATGATTGTAATCACTTGGATTTGAACTAAAATCTTTAGATGCTAGTTTTAGCTAACTGCTAACATTGTCTTATTAGCTGCAATTAGCTTATTTAGCTTTTAAGATACAATAAGCCACAGTTAGCTGACTGTAGCTTATAAGCTAAATAACCTTGAACTGACATAATTTCATGTGGTTGTAATCACTTTGTTTTAAACCTATAGATGCTATTTTTAGATAACTGCTAACATTGTCTTTTAAGCTACAATTAGCCTGTTTATCTTTTAAGCTAATTGATATTTTGCTAAAATATTTGTGATCAGTGTAGTTTCACATGGTTAAAATCACTTAGATTTGAACTAAAATCTTTAGATGCTAGT
>CM028931.1:21954301-22084301 GCA_016801845.1 Polydactylus sextarius
CTCCGACGAGCTCGAGGCAGCAAAACAAACCTGTCAGCTGATCGGTGACGTCACGGGCCCCTCCCCCCGCCGAGAAAGATTCAGTTAAAGATACAAAAAGTACCATGTTGACTTTGAATAAACAAATACAAATATGTATAATTATATATAATTACATGGCTATCTATCTATTCAACTGTTATATAGCCAGGTAGCCAAGTAATCTATCTATCTATCTATCTATCTATCTATCTATCTATCTATCTATCTATCTATCTATCTATCTATCTATCTATCTATCTATCTATCTATCTATCTATCTATCTATCTATCTATCTATCTATCTATCTGTCTATCTGTCTATATCTGTCTATCTATCTATCTATCTATCTATCTATCTATAGATAGATAGATAGATAGATAGATAGATAGGTAGCCATCTAATTATCTATCTATCTGTCTGTCTGTCTGTCTATCTATCTATATATCTATATATAGATAGATAGATGATAGATAGATAGATAGATAGGTAGCCATCTAATTATCTATCTATCTATCTATCTATCTATCTATCTATCTATCTATCTATCTATCTATCTATCTGTCTGTCTGTCTGTCTGTCTGTCTGTCTGTCTGTCTGTCTGTCTGTCTGTCTGTCTGTCTGTCTGTCTGTCTGTCTGTCTGTCTATCTATCTATCATCTATCTATCTATCTATCTATCTATCTATCTCTATCTATCAGCTAGCTATCAAGCTAGCAGTTAGATAGCTGGCTAGCTAGATAGACGGGTAGATAGACAGTTAATTATACATGTATAGATAGATAGATTTAAATTAAGATAGTTAAGTTCTAGTTAGTGATCTAGCTGGCAGTTAAATAGCTAACTCTCTCTCTCTCTCTCTCTCTTAGACTTTGCTGTTAAGCATCTGGAAGGATCCAGTCTCCCGGACTGATGACTTGTTTTGTGTTTTTCGGACAACATGCTATGGTATGACATTTTTTGCATATTTCGGACAAAATGCTATAGTTTGAGTTTTTGGTGTTTTTTCGGACGACATGCTATATTAAGTGTTTTTTTTTTCGATTTTTGGACGACATGCTATAGTATGACTTTTTTTTTTTGCATTTTTTGGACTACGTGTTATAGTATTTAGTATAGTGTAGAAGTATAGTAAATAGTATAGTTTTTTTGTGTTTTTTGGATGACATGCTATGGTATGACTTTCACGTTTTATGAATGACACGCTATAGCGTGTGTTTTTTTTTCCTTTTTTCAGACATGCTGTAATATGACTTTTTTTGTGTTTTTCGGGCGACATGCTATAGTGTTTTTTATTTTTATTTTCTGACGACATACTATAGTATGACTTTTTGCTTTTTTCGGACGACATACTATTGTTTTTTTTTTTTTTTTATTTTCGGACGACATGCTATAGCATGACTTTATTGGCATTTTTTGGACGACATTCTATAGTATGTGGGGTTTTTTTTTTCGATTTTCGGACGACATGCTATGGTATGATTTTTTTTTGCATTTTTCGGACTACGTGTTATAGTATGACTTTTGTTTCGATTTTCGGATGACATGCTATGGTATGACTTTTTTTCCCCTTTTTACGAACAACATGCTATGGTATGACTTTTTCAATTTTCGGACAACATGCTATAGTATGACTTTATTGGCATTTTTTGGACGACATTCTATAGTATGTGGGGGTATTTTTTCGATTTTCGGACAACATGCTATGGTATGATTTTTTTTGCGTTTTTTGGACGACATGCTATAGTATGTGGGTTTTTTTTCATTTTTTCGGACAACATATTATGGTATGTTTTTTTTCCCGTTTTTTGGACAATATTCTGTTGTATAATTTTTTTTCTGATGTTTGGACGACATGCTATAGTATGACTTTTTTGTTTGTTTTTTGGATGACATGCTATGGTATGACTTTTTCCACATTTTTCGGACAACATGCTATATTATGACTTTTTTTGTGTTTTTTGGATGACATGCTATAGTATGACTTTTTTTCCGATGTTCAGACGACATGCTGTAGTATGACTTATTTGCATTTTTCGTACGACATGCTATGGCATGTGTTTTTTTTATCGTTTTTTGGAAGACACGCTATAGTATGACTTTTTTGTGTTTTTTGGACGAATGCTATAGTATGACTTTTTTCACGTTTTACAGACGACATGCCACAGTATGACTTTTGTGGAATTTTTTTGGGACAACATGCTATAGTATGACTTTTTTGCATTTTTCGTATGACATGCTATGGTATGTACTATTTTTTTTATCGTTTTTTGGACGACATGCTATAGTATGACTTTTTCTCAATTTTCAGACGACATGCTATAGTATGACTTTTTTTTCCTTTTTTCGGACGAACATGCTATAGTATGACTTTTTTGTTTGTTTTTTGGATGACATGCCATAGTATAACTTTTTTGTTTGTTTTTTGGATGACATACTTTGGTATGACTTTTTTTTGCATTTTTCGGATGACATGCTATAGTATGACTTTTTTCCAATGTTCGGATGACATGCTGTAGTATGACTTTTTGCATTTTTCAGAAGTTATGCCATAGTATGACTTTTTTGCGTGTTTCGGACGACATGCTATAGTATGACTTTTTTTGCTTTTGCAGACGACATGCTATAATATGACTTTTTTTGGTTTTTTGGACAACATGGTATAGTATAATTTTTTTGCATTTTTTTCGGACGACGTGCTATAGTATGACTTTTTTTTAAATTTCAGACGACATAGTATAGTATGACTTTTTTGCATTTTTCCGGACAACATGCCATAGTATGACTTTTTGTTATTTCAGACGACATAGTATAGTATGACATTTTTTTTTTACCGTTTTTTGCTACAGCATGACCATAGTATGACTTTTTTTGCATGTTTTGGATGACATGCTATAGTATGACTTTTTTCTTGATTTTCAGACGACATGCTACAGTATGACATTTTTTGCATTTTTCAGACAACATGGTAAAGTATGACTTTTTGCGTTTTTTGGACAACATGCTGTCCGAAAATTGAGAAAAAAAAGTTATATTATAGTATGGTGTCTGAAAAGCAGAATAAAAAAGTCATACTATAGCATGTTGTCCGAAAAAATCAAAGAAAAGTCATACTGTGGCAAGTCGTCTGCAAAACGTGAAAAAAGTCATAATAAAGCATGTGGTCCAAAAAACCCCCAAAATAGTCATACTATAGCATGTCGTCCCAAAAACTCAAAGAAAAGTAATACTATGGCAAGTCGTCCGTAAAAAACAAAAAAGTCATACTATAGTATGTCGTCAAAAAATGGTCAAAAATGTCATAGTATGGTATGTCGTCAAAAAACGTGAGAAAAAAGCCATAGTATAGTATGTCGTCAAAAAAATGCAAAGAAACACACACAAAAAAAGCCATAGTATATTATGTTGTCAAACAATTGAAAAAAACATCATAGTATAATATGTCGACAAAATGCGAAAAAACACGAAAAAACACCATAGTATAGCATGTGATCAAAAAACACAAAAAAACGCCATAGTATAGTATGTCGTCAAAAAACGCGACAAAAAGTCATAGTATAGTATGTCATCAAAAAAACGCGAAAAAAAAGTCATAGTATAGTATGTCGTCAAACAATGCGAAAAAACTTTAAAAAATGCCATAGTATAGTAAAATGTATAGTATATATAGTATGTATGTCAAAAAAAAAGAAAAAAAGTCATAGTATAGTATGTTGTCAAAAAACGCAAAAAAACGCCATAGTATAGTATGTCGTCAAAAAACGCGAAAAAAAGTCATAGTATACTATGTCGTCAAAAAATCGAAAAAACCACCATAGTATAGTATGTCGTCAAAAAACACGAAAAAAAGTCATAGTATAGTATGTCGTCAAAAAATGAGAAAAAAACTTAAAAAAACGCAATAGTATAGTATGTAGATCAAAAAAATTCGAAAAACGCATAGTATAGTATGTAGTCAAAAATGCGAAAAAAGTCATAGTATAGTATGTCGCCAAAAATCTTGAAAAACTTAAAAAAAGTCATAGTATAGTATGTAGTCAAAAAAAGCGCTAAAAAAGTCATAGTATAGTATAGTATGTCGTCAAAAAAACGAAAAAAGCCATAGTATAGTATATATCAAAAGCAAAAAAGCCAAAAAAAAAAAAAAGTCATAGTATAGTATGTAGTATGTGTCAAAAAAAAAAGCCATAGTATAGTATGTCAAAAAAAAAATTGAAAAAAAAGCATACATAGTATAGTATGTCGTCAAAAAATTGAAAAAAAAGCATAGTATAGTATGTTGTCAAAAAAAAAAGCTAAAAAACTGTAAAAAAAAAAAAAAAAAAGTATAGTATAGTATGTCGTCAAAAATCGAAAAAAACGCCATAGTATAGTATGTCGATCAAAAAAACGAAAAAAAAGTCATAGTATAGTATAATGTCAAAAAAAATTGAAAAACGCATATAGTATAGTATGTCGTCAAAAACGCGAAAAAAAAGCATAGTATAGTATATGTATGTCAAAAAAAAAAAATTGAAAAAAGCGCCATAGTATAGTATGTCGTCAAAAAATTGAAAAAAGCGCCATAGTATAGTATGTAGTCAAAAAAACTGAAAAAAAAGTCATAGTATAGTATAGTATGTAAAAATCGAAAAATTGAAAAAACGCCATAGTATAGTATGTTGTCAAAAAAAAAACTAAAAAAAAAGCATAGTAGTATAGTATGTCGTCAAAAAATCTATGCGAAAAAAAAGCATATAGTATAGTATATGTCGTCAAAAAAATTGAAAAAAAAAGCATAGTATAGTATGTAAATCAAAAAAAAGTAAAAAAACACCATAGTATAGTATGTCGTCAAAAAAATCGAAAAAAAATCATAGTATAGTATGTCGTCAAAAAAATTGAAAAAAAGCCATAGTATAGTATGTCGTCAAAAAAAAAGCTGCCAAAGTATAGCCATAGTCATAAAATGTGTAAACGCCATAGTATAGTATGTCGCAAAAAACGAAAAAAAGCCATAGTATAGTATGTCGTCAAAAAATCGAAAAAAGCAGCCATAGTATAGTATGTCGTCGCTCAAAAATCAAAAAAAGCCATAGTATAGTATGTCGCTGTGGTCAAAATTGAAAAAAAGCAGCCATAGTATAGTATGTCGTCAAAAAAATTGAAAAAAAAAAGCCATAGTATAGTATGTCAAAAAATCGAAAAAACGCCATATAGTATAGTATGTCGTCAAAAATATTGAAAAAAAAAATATAGTATAGTATGTCGTAAATCGAAAAAAACGCCATAGTATAAAATGTCATGTAAAAACTTAAAAAAAGCGCCATAGTATAGTATGTCGTCAAAAAAACTGAAAAAAAGCGCCATAGTATAGTATGTAAGTCAAAAAATCGAAAAAAACGCCATAGTATAGTATGTCGTCAAAAAATTGAAAAAAGCATAGTAGTATGTAGTCAAAAAAATGAAAAAAATGTAGTATAGTATGTCGTCAAAAAAAAAAAAAAGCCATAGTATAGTATGTCGTCAAAATCTGAAAAATAGTATAATGTCAAAAAACATTGAAAAAACGCCATAGTATAGTATGTCGTCAAAAACGAAAAAAAGCCATAGTATAGTATGTTATCAAAATGTAAAAACAAAAAGTATGTCGCCAAAAAAAAAACGTCATAGTATAGTATGTCGTCAAAAAAAACGCGAAAAAGTATGCCATAGTATAGTATGTCGTCAAAAAAAAAAAAAAAAGCCATAGTATAGTATGTAATAGTCAAAAAATCGAAAAAAGTCATAGTATAGTATAGTAAATCAAAAAAATCGAAAAAAAAGCGCCATAGTATAGTATGTCGTCAAAAAAAAATCGAAAAAAACGCCATAGTATAGTATGTCGTCAAAAAAAAATCGAAAAAAAAAAAAATAGTATAGTATGTCAATAATTGAAAAAATCCATAGTATAAAAAATTAAAAAAAAGCCATAGTATAGTATGTCATAAATGTCAAAAATCTTTAAAAAGCCATAGTATAGTATGTCGTCAAAAAAATTGAAAAAAGCGCCATAGTATAGTATGTCGCCAAAAAATTGAAAAAACGCCATAGTATAGTATGTCGTCAAAAAACTTGAAAAGCGCCATAGTATAGTATGTCGTCAAAAATCGAGAAAAAAAAGCCATAGTATAGTATGTATGTAAAAAAAAAGCGAAAAACGCCATAGTATAGTATGTCGTCAAAAAAATCTAAAAAAAGCGCCATAGTATAGTATGTCGTCAAAAAAATCGAAAAAAAGCGCCATAGTATAGTATGTTAGTCAAAAAAAAAAAAAACGCCATAGTATAGTATGTCGTCAAAAAATCAAAAAACTTAAAAAAGCGTATAGTATAGTATGTCGTCAAAAAATTAAAAAAAAGTCATAGTATAGTATAGTATGTCGTCAAAAAAAAAAAAATAAAAGTATGTCATAGTATAGTAAAACGCCATAGTATCAAAAAAATTGAAAAAACGCCATAGTATAGTATGTCGTCAAAAAAAAAAAAACGCCATAGTATAGTATGTCGTCAAAAAAAAAAAAAAAGCGCCATAGTATAGTATGTCGCCAAAAATCAAAAAAAAACAGCCATAGTATAGTATGTCGTCAAAAAATCGAAAAAAGCGCCATAGTATAGTATGTATGTCGTCAAAAAACGCTAAAAAAGTCATAGTATAGTATGTTAGTCAAAAAAAAGTAACTGAAAAAACGCCATAGTATAGTATGTAGTCAAAAAACTAAAAAAAAGCCATAGTATAGTATGTCGTCAAAAAAAATCGAAAAAAAAGCCATAGTATAGTATGTCGTCAAAAAAACGCCAAAAAAAAAAGTCATAGTATAGTATGTCGATCAAAAATCGCCAAAAACGCGCATAGTAGTATAGTATGTCGTCAAAATCGAAAAAAAAAGCCATAGTATAGTATGTAATGTCAAAAAAATAGTATAAAAAAAAAGCCATAGTATAGTATGCCAGTCAGTCGCCAAAAAATTGAAAAAACGCCATAGTATAGTATGTCGTCAAAAAATTGAAAAAACGCCATAGTATAGTATGTCGTAAGTCAAAAAAAAAAAAAAGCCATAGTATAGTATGTCGCCAAAAAAACGAAAAAAACGCCATAGTATAGTATGTCGTCAAAAAATCGCGAAAAAAAAGCCATAGTATAGTATAGTATGTCGTGTCATCCATAGTATAGTATGTCGTCAAAAAAGCCAAAAAGCATAGTATAGTATGTCGCCAAAAAATTGAAAAAACGCCATAGTATAGTATATGTCGCCAAAAATCGAAAAAAAAAAAAGCGCCATAGTATAGTATGTCGTCAAAAAATCGAAAAAACGCCATAGTATAGTATGTCGTCAAAAAATTGAAAAAAAGCGCATAGTATAGTATGTCGTCAAAAAATGAAAAAAACGCCATAGTATAGTATGTCGCCAAAAAATCGAAAAAAAAAAAAGCCATAGTATAGTATGTCGTCAAAAAAATTCGAAAAAAACGCCATAGTATAGTATGTCGTCAAAAAAATGAAAAAAGCGCCATAGTATAGTATGTCGTCAAAAAAAAATGAAAAAAAGCCATAGTATAGTATGTAGATCAAAAAAACTTGAAAAACGCCATAGTATAGTATGTCGTCAAAAAATTGAAAAAAGCCATAGTATAAAATATGTAGTATAGTAGTCAAAAAAATCAAAAAAAAAGCCATAGTATAGTATGTCGTCAAAAAAAAAAAAAAAACGCCATAGTATAGTATGTAGATCAAAAAAAAAAACGCATAGTATAGTATGTGTCAATAATCAAAAATCAAAATAGTATGTCGTAAAAAAAATTGATAAATAGTATGTATAGTAAAAATCGAAAAAAACGCCATAGCCATATAGTATGTCGTAGTCAAAAATCGAAAAAAAAAAAAAGCATACATAGTATAGTATGTCGCCAAAAAAATCGAAAAAAATACCATAGTATAGTATGTCGTCAAAAAATTGAAAAAAAATAGTATAGTATGTATAGTATGTCGTCAAAAAAACGAAAAAAAAAAGCCATAGTATATAGTATAGTATGTCAAAAAAAATCGAAAAAAAGCGCCATAGTATAGTATGTAAAACGCAAAAAACGCCATAGTATAGTATGAAAAAAAAAACGAAAAAACGCCATAGTATAGTATGTCGCTCAAAATTGAAAAAAGCCATAGTATATAGTATGTATGTTGTCAAAAAATGAAAAAGCATAGTATAGTATGTAATAATAGTCAAAAAAAGCGAAAAAAAAGTCATAGTATAGTATGTCATAGTATAGTATGTCAAAAAAAATCGAAAAAACGCCATAGTATAGTATGTCGCTGTCAAAAAAATTAAAAAAAACGCCATAGTATAGTATATGTCGTCAAAAAAGCGAAAAAAAGCATAGTAGTATAGTATGTATGTCAAAAAATTGAAAAAAAGCCATAGTATAGTATGTCGTCAAAAAAAAAAAAGAAAAAAAAGCCATAGTATAGTATGTTGTCAAAAAATCGAAAAAAAGCATATAGTATAGTATGTCGTCAAAAAAATTGAAAAATACGCCATAAAAAGTATAGTATAGTATGTCGCCAAAATCTAAAAAAAGCGCCATAGTATAGTATGTCGTCAAAAAAGCCAAAAAAAAGCCATAGTATAGTATGTCGTAGTCAAAAAACGCCAAAAAAACGCGTATAGTATAGTATGTCGTCAAAAATCAAAAAACGCCAAAAAAGCCATAGTATAGTATGTCGTCAAAAAAAAAAAAAAAAAGCCATAGTATAGTATGTCGTCAAAATGAAAAACGCCATAGTATAGTATGTCGTCAAAAAAAAAAGTCATAGTATAGTATGTAAATCAAAAAATCGAAAAAAAAGCATGCATAGTATAGTATGTCGTCAAAAAATTGAAAAAACGCCATAGTATAGTATGTCGTCAAAAAACGCGAAAAAAAGTCATAGTATAGTATGTCGTCAAAAAATCGAAAAAAAACGCCATAGTATAGTATGTCGTCAAAAAACGCGAAAAAAAGTCATAGTATAGTATGTCGTCAAAAAATCGAAAAAACGCCATAGTATAGTATGTCGTCAAAAAATGAAAAAAAGCCATAGTATAGTATGTAGTCAAAAATCGAAAAAAGCGCCATAGTATAGTATAGTATGTCTTCAAAAACGCCTATAGTATAGTATGTCGTCAAAATCCAAAGCAGCCATAGTATAGTATGTTGTCAAAAAATCGAAAAAAACGCCATAGTATAGTATGTCGTCAAAAATCGAAAAAAACGCCATAGTATAGTATGTCGCATCAAAAAACGAAAAAAAGCCATAGTATAGTATGTCGTCAAAAAAAGAATCGAAAAAAAAAACCATAGTATAGTATGTCGTCAAAAAATCGAAAAAAAAGCCATAGTATAGTATGTCGTCAAAAAAATAATGTATCCAAAAAAAAAGCCATAGTATAGTATGTCGTCAAAAATCGAAAAAAACGCCATAGTATAGTATGTCGTCAAAAAAAAATCAAAAAAGTCATAGTATAGTATGTCGCCAAAAACGAAGTAAAAGTAGTATAGTATGTCGCCAAAAAATTGAAAAAACGTATAGTATGTCGTCAAAAAAAATTGAAAAAACGCCATAGTATAGTATGTCGTCAAAAAAAAAAATCGAAAAACGCCATAGTATAGTATGTCGTCAAAAAAAAAAAATTGAAAAAAAAAGCCATAGTATAGTATGTTGTCAAAAAAAAAAGCGAAAAAACGCCATAGTATAGTATGTCGTCAAAAAACGCAAAAAAGTCATAGTATAGTATGTAGTCGCAAAAATCTGAAAAAACGCCATAGTATAGTATGTCGTCAAAATAAAATGTCGCTAAAAAACGCCATAGTATAGTATAGTATGTAAAAACGTCAAAAAAACGAAAAAAAAGTATAGTATAGTATGTCGTCAAAAAAAGTGAAAAAAGCCGCCATAGTATAGTATGTCGTCAAAAAAAAAAAAAAAGCCATAGTATAGTATGTTGTCAAAAAAAATCGAAAAAAGCGCCATAGTATAGTATGTCGTCAAAAAAAAAGCCGAAAAAAAGTCATAGTATAGTATGTCGCCAAAAATCTGAAAAAAAAAACATAGTATAGTATGTCAAAAAAAAATCGAAAAAAGTCATAGTATAGTATGTCGTCAAAATCAAAAAAAAAAAAAAAAGCATAGTATAGTATGTCAAAAAACGCAAAAAAGCAGCATAATAGTATGTCGCCATAATTAAAAAACGCCATAGTATAGTATGTGTCAAAATTGAAAAAAGCAGCCATAGTATAGTATGTCGTCAAAAAACGCGAAAAAATGCCATAGTATAGTATGTCGTCAAAAAAAGCAAAAAAAACGCCATAGTATAGTATGTAATATAGTATAAAAAAAATCGAAAAAAAGCCATAGTATAGTATGTCGTCAAAAAATTGAAAAAAACGCCATAGTATAGTATGTCGTCAAAAAATCGAAAAAAAAAAATGCCATAGTATAGTATGTCGTCAAAAAATCGAAAAAAACGCCATAGTATAGTATGTCAAAAAAATTGAAAAAACGCCATAGTATAGTATGTCGTCAAAAAATGAAAAAACGCCATAGTATAGTATGTCGTCAAAAAAATTGAAAAAACGCCATAGTATAGTATGTCGTCAAAAAACGCGAAAAAAACGCATAGTATAGTATGTCGTCAAAAAACGAAAAAACGCCATAGTATAGTATGTCGTCAAAAAATTCGAAAAAAAACGCCATAGTATAGTATGTATGTCGCGCGAAAAAAGCCATAGTATAGTATGTCGTCAAAATATCAAAAAACGCCATAGTATAGTATGTCGTCAAAAATTGAAAAACGCCATAGTATAGTATGTCGCATAAAAACGCCAAAAAAGCCATATAGTATAGTATGTAAGTCAAAAAACGAAAAAAAAGCATAGTATAGTATGTCGTCAAAAAATCTAAAAAAAACGCCATAGTATAGTATGTCGTCAAAAATCGAAAAAAAGCGCCATAGTATAGTATGTAGTCAAAAAAATCGAAAAAGCCATATAGTATAGTATGTCGTCAAAAAAACAAAAAAAGCGCCATAGTATAGTATGTCGATCAAAAAATCGAAAAAAAGCCATAGTATAGTATGTCGTCAAAAAATTGAAAAAAACATATAGTATAGTATGTCGTCAAAAAAAAACGAAAAAAGCCATAGTATAGTATGTCGTCAAAAAAAATTGAAAAAAAGCCATAGTATAGTATGTAAAATCAAAAAAAAAAAAAAAATGCCATAGTATAGTATGTCGTCAAAAAACGCGAAAAAAAGTCATAGTATAGTATGTCGTCAAAAAAATTTAAAAAACGCCATAGTATAGTATGTCGTCAAAAAAATTGAAAAAACGCCATAGTATAGTATGTTTGTCAAAAATCGAAAAAAATAGTATAGTATGTCGCCAAAAATATAGTAAAAAATCAAAAATGTCGTCAAAAAAAAAAACGCCATAGTATAGTATGTCGTCAAAAAATCGAAAAAAAGCCATAGTATAGTATGTCGTCAAAAAAATTGAAAAAACGCCATAGTATAGTATGTCGTCAAAAACGCGAAAAAAAGCCATAGTATAGTATGTCGTCAAAAAATCGAAAAAAAAACCCATAGTATAGTATGTCGTCAAAAAATCGAAAAAAACGCCATAGTATAGTATGTCGTCAAAAAAATTGAAAAAACGCCATAGTATACTATGTCGTCAAAAAACGCGAAAAAAAGTCATAGTATAGTATGTTGTCAAAAAATCGAAAAAAACGCCATAGTATAGTATGTCGCAAAAATCGAAAAAACGCCATAGTATAGTATGTAAACCAGATATTGTCAAAAACCATAAAAGTCATAGTATGTTGTTCAAAAACCTATAGATGTCAAAAACGCGAAAATAGTTTCAAAAATGCCTGAAAAAACGCTTATAAACCATATGAAAATATTCGAAAGCAAAAACCTGTATAGTATAAAATACATAAAAGTTAGTCGTAAATGAACTAAAAAAATTGCAAATAGTTAAAAGATTTGCTCAAAATTAAACGCAAAAGCTATTGAAAATAGCAAATCGCCATATAAGTATTCATATAAACCAAAAAATAATAATGTAACAAAACTTAGTAATTCAAAAGGAAAATCGATAATAGTGTGTCAAAAAACGCCAAAAATATTCATAGTTACGCAAAAAAAATATAGTATGTTCATGAAAACAAAAAAGCATATTTGGCAATATAGCGCTCAAAAAAAACGCAATTATCATAGAGTGTAAATATAAATGTGAAAAAAGCATAGATAGTATGTCGCAAAATGCAAAAAAACGCATAGTATAGTATGTCCAAACAAAAAACGCATAGTATGTATGTCGCAAAAAAAAAAATAGTATGTATGTGTGAAAAATATAGATCTAAAGAAAAGTAAGCTCACAAAAATAAAAAACGTCAAATAAGTATGTTGTATGCAAATAAATATATATAGTATGCTGAAAAAAAGCTTTTAAAAATCGACAAAACCATAGTATAGTAATCTAAAAAACAGCTATAGTATAGTATCGCAAAAACGAAAAAAAGTTAATAGATATGTAAAAATCTAAAAACCTAAGAATAAGTATGTCTAAAAATTGAAAAAACATAGTATATATTGTACGTTAAAAAAGTCTAGATAGTATTGTTCTCAAAAAAAACCTATAGTATAAGTATAATAAAAACTAAAAAGCTAGATAGTATGTTGTAAACAAAAAATATAGTATGGTAAAACGTGAAAAATAAGTCATTTGGTAAAAAAAACGCTATAGTTGTGTCAAAAGTAGATTAGCGGCAAAATGGAAAAAGCAAGCAATACGTCAAAGTAAGAAAAACTATTATAGTATGAAGAAAACAGTAAGTTTCGTAAAACGCAAATAAAACATTATAGCTGTCTAAACGCTAGATTTATGTCTATTATAAATTGCATGTATAGTATTATTCAGTCAAAAAATCAGTATAGTATGTCGTCAAAAACGTCCAAAGTATAGATGGCAACTAAAAACCATAGTTGTAGTACCTGCGTCAAAACAATGCCATTATGTTTAGTCAAAAAAAATAATATTAGATCGTCCAGAACAAAACACTTTTAATCCTGAATACCATGTATGTCAAACACTAACCTAAGTTTGCCAATTTCTAAAAGTAATATCATGCAGGTCAGTAGTAGAAGTACAAAGCCAAGTTAGTAGTCCTGAAAACCGGATGAAAAAAATGTTTATGTAAATCAAATTATAAGTAGCGCAAAATATTTGTACAAGACGACAATTAAGATAGTATTGAAAAACAAAAGCATATAGATTTAAAAAACCAATATAATGTTGTCAACAAATTAAACAAAATAAAAAGCAAATATGTAGTTAAAACTTTATAGACGTAACTTAAAAAGTTGTATATTATGTCGAAAAAAATCAAAGCTGATAAAAATGTGTAAGAAAAGTATGTTGCTAAAATTAAATCTTTTAAGTGCAATAAATGTGATAAAATGCAAATGTTTCAAAACCAAATTAGATAGAAAATTTAGAACGATTCGTGCAAAAATGCTTGATATAATTATCGTATCTTAACGATAATAGTACGTCAAAAATTTAAAAGCATTGTTGAGCAAAATTAAAATTTTATATGTCGTAACGCTTACAAGTAAATGTGCAAAAAATACATCCAACATGTATAACATAAGCAGTGCTATAAGCCTTGAATGATCGTAAATAAAAATAAAGCCTAGATAAAAGTAAAATACAAATTTAATTTTAAAAGTATAAAAAAATTGTAATTTGTGCAATTTCCATGTTAATATGTCGTTAACGAGCATGAAAATGTATAATATAGTAGAAAATGAACAATTAGTTATTGGTCTAAAAATTGTGAATTGTATGTCATTATCAATATAGCATTAATAATCAAAATTAGTATAAAGTTTTGCACAGCTCAAAATTGATTCTGATATGACGAGAGTTGATAAACTAGACCCGAACAAATTTTATGATGACATATCGGAGTAATTGCATGCATAAAAAACATTTAAGCTTGTCAGTGAATAACCACAGAACAATGAACTTTGATATTAAGTTTTTCTCCGCAATGAATCCAGCATTTTTGTATCTTACAAATTTGATCGTATGCGTTTTTCTTATTTCTACGTACAATACAGTAAACTAAAGAAAATTGTCAAGATCAGCAAAAAAAATTTTAAATTATTGAAAATTATAATAAACTTCATAAGTTATGATCAATAAAAAAGTATTTATTGGTATGAGCTATTAGCCTATATCAAAATTTATTAGAGATTAGTAAGTTCCTACTCCGAATCTCTTACTCACAGATGATTTCCAAAAAATTTTCTTTTGTAAATGAAAATTAATTTTATTTTTAAAGATGGTAGGCTGCAATTTTTTTTGTTTCTGCACTTCTTAGACAAGGTTAACACAAAACAGACTTGATAAAATGTTAAAACGATCTTATGATAAAATGTATGAAAACATAACTTTTTGTAAATCTCAAACTTACTACAGTATTGAAATTACCGAAGATTGCTAGTATGCACGAAATTAAATATAGCTGTCATCTAATGTAGTTAAAAATGAAAATACTTTGCATACAGAGTAGCCATAATGCAAAGTTGTATTCAGCGCTTTTCATATGTCAGTCAATTGAAGTTTACTATGTATTGTAAAATGTCAATTTTAAATTTTGTCGAACAAACGGACGATAAAAAAAAGTTTATAACTCATATCGATTCCGATTAAATTAATTGTAATAAAGTTTCAATGAATATTTTGGACTGAACAATAATACAGTCCTTGAAAAAACGCCATAGTATAGTATGTCGTCAAAAAAAAAAACTTAAAAAAAATATCATAGTATAGTATAGTATGTCGTCAAAAATCGAAAAAACGCCATAGTATAGTATGTCGTCAAAAACGCGAAAAAAAGTCATAGTATAGTATGTCGCTCAAAAATGAAAAAAAACATAGTATAGTATGTCGTCAAAAAAACGCGAAAAAAACTATCATAGTATAGTATGTCGCTCAAAAAAAATCGCCAAACGCCATAGTATAGTATGTCGCCAAAAATGCGAAAAAAAAAACGCCATAGTATAGTATGTCGTCAAAAATCTAAAAAAAACGCCATAGTATAGTATGTCGTCAAAAAAACGAAAAAACGCATATAGTATAGTATGTCGTCAAAATCATAAAAAACTGAAAAAAGCGCTATAGTATAGTAAAGTGTTGTCAAAAATCGAAAAAAACGCCATAGTATAGTATGTCGTCAAAAATTGAAAAAAAAAAAGTCATAGTATAGTATGTCGCTGTCAAAAACGAAAAAACGCCATAGTATAGTATGTCGTCAAAAAAATCGAAAAACGCCATAGTATAGTATGTCGCCAAAAACGCCAAAAAACTTGAAAAACGCCATAGTATAGTATGTCGTCAAAAAAACTGAAAAAACGCCATAGTATAGTATGTCGTCAAAAAATTGAAAAAACGCCATAGTATAGTATGTCGTCAAAAAAATCGCGAAAAAAACGCATAGTATATAGTATGTCGATCAAAAAGTATGTCGCAAAAACGCGAAAAAAAGTCATAGTATAGTATGTCGTCAAAAAATCGAAAAAAACGCCATAGTATAGTATGTCGCTGTGAATCAAAAACGCCATAGTATAGTATGTCGCCAAAAACTGAAAAACACCATAGTATAGTATGTCGCAAAAAAATTGAAAAACGCCATAGTATAGTATGTCGTCAAAAAAAATTGAAAAAAACGCCATAGTATAGTATGTCGTCAAAAACGCGAAAAAAAGCATAGTATAGTATGTCGCCAAAAATTGAAAAACGCCATAGTATAGTATGTCGTCAAAAAAAGCGTGAAAAACGCCATAGTATAGTATGTCGTCAAAAATCGAAAAAATAGTATAGTATGTCGTATCAAAAACGCCATGGTATAGTATGTCGCCAAAAACGTAAAAAAAACGCCATAGTATAGTATGTCGTCAAAAATCGAAAAAAGCGCCATAGTATAGTATGTCGCCAAAAAATCGAAAAAAATTGAAAAAACATAGTATAGTATGTCGTCAAAAAAAAAAAAAAAATGAAAAAGCCATAGTATAGTATTGTCAAAAAATCAAAAAAACGCCATAGTATAGTATGTCGCCAAAAAACGCGCAGATCAAAAAAAAAAGTCGCCATAGCCATATAGTATGTCGCCGTGGTCTAAAAAACGCCATAGTATAGTATGTCGTCAAAAATTGAAAAAAAGCAGCCATAGTATAGTATGTCGTCAAAAATTAAAAACGCCATAGTATAGTAAAACGAAAAAAGCCATAGTATGTATGTCAGTCAAAAAACGAAAAAAAGCTCAAAAACGTATAGTATGTATGTCAAAAAAAAAAAAAGCCATAGTATAGTATGTCGTCAAAAAAATTGAAAAAAAGTCATAGTATAGTATGTCGTCAAAAAATTCAAAAAAGCCATAGTATAGTATGTCGCCGTAAAATCGAAAAAAACGCCATAGTATAGTATGTCGTCAAAAAATCTTGAAAAACGCCATAGTATAGTATGTCGTCAAAAAATTGAAAAAAAAGCCATAGTATAGTATGTCGCCAAAAAATTGAAAAAAGCGCCATAGTATAGTATGTATGTCGCAGTGTAATCAAAAAACGCCATAGTATAGTATGTCGTCAAAAAATCGAAAAAAAGCCATAGTATAGTATGTCGTCAAAATCCGTAAAAAACGCATCAGTATAGTATGTCGTCAAAAAAAGCCATAGTATAGTATGTCGTCAAAAAAAAAAAAAAAAAGCCATAGTATAGTATGTCGTCAAAAACTAAAAAAACGCCATAGTATAGTATGTCGTGTAATCGCAAAAAACGCCATAGTATAGTATGTCGCCAAAAAAACGAAAAACGAAAAAAAAAGTCATAGTATAGTATGTCGTAGTAAAAAAAAATTGAAAAAAACGCCATAGTATAGTATGTCGTCAAAAACGCGAAAAAACGCATATAGTATAGTATGTCGCGAAAAAAAATTGAAAAAACGCCATAGTATAGTATGTCGCTCAAAAAATGAAAAAAAGCCATAGTATATAGTATAGTATGTCGTCAAAAAGTGTAATCTAAAAAAACGCCATAGTATAGTATGTCGTCAAAAAAAAAAAATTAAGCCATAGTATAGTATGTCGTCAAAAAAAAAAAAAAATAGCATATAGTATGTCGTCATCAAAATCAAAAAACGCCATAGTATAGTATGTCGTCAAAAAATCAAAAAAAAGCGCCATAGATAGTAAAACGTCGAAAAAACGCATAGTATAGTATGTCAAAAAAAAATTTAAAAAAAACGCCATAGTATAGTATGTCGTCAAAAAACGCGAAAAGCGCCATAGTATAGTATGTAGTCAAAAAAAAAAAAAACGCCATAGTATAGTATGTCGTCAAAAAATGAAAAAAAGCCATAGTATAGTATGTCGTCAAAAACGCTGAAAAAAGTATGTCGCTGTAAAAAAAAAGCCATAGTATAGTATGTCGTCAAAAAATCGAAAAAAAAAGCGCCATAGTATAGTATGTCGCTGTAAAAAGCCGGAAAAACGCCATAGTATAGTATGTCGTCAAAAAAAAACGCCAAAAAAGCCATAGTATAGTATGTCGTCAAAAAACGAAAAAAAGCCATAGTATAGTATGTCGTCAAAAAAATCTAAAAAAGCCATAGTATAGTATGTGTCAAAAAAAAATCGCCATAGTATAAAAAAACGCCATAGTATAGTATGTCGTCAAAAAATCGAAAAAAGCATATAGTATAGTATGTCGCCATAAAAACGCCATAGTATAGTATGTCAAAAAATGCGAAAAAACGAAAAAAATAGTATGCCATAGTATAGTATGTCGTCAAAAATCTAAAAAACGCCATAGTATAGTATGTCGCCAAAAAATGTCGAAAAAGTCATAGTATAGTATGTCGTCAAAAATCGAAAAAACGCCATAGTATAGTATGTCGTCAAAAATTGAAAAAACGCCATAGTATAGTATGTCGTCAAAAAATCGCGAAAAAAAAACGTCATAGTATAGTATGTCGTCAAAAAATCAAAAAAAAGTCGCCATAGTATAGTATGTCGATCAAAAAAATTGAAAAAAGTATGTCGTCATAGTATAGTATGTCGTCAAAAATCTGAAAAACGCCATAGTATAGTATGTCGTCAAAACGTAAAAAAAAAGCCATAGTATAGTATGTCGCATAGTATGTCGTCAAAAAATCTAAAAAACGCCATAGTATAGTATGTCGTCAAAAAAATTGAAAAAACGCCATAGTATAGTATGTCGTCAAAAAAAGCGAAAAAAGTCATAGTATAGTATGTCGTCAAAAAAATTGAAAAAACGCCATAGTATAGTATGTCGTCAAAATGCGAAAAAAAAAAATAGTATAGTATAGTATGTCGTCAAAAAAAGCGAAAAAAAAACCATAGTATAGTATGTCGTCAAAAAATGAAAAAAAACGCCATAGTATAGTATGTCGTCAAAAAAAAAAAACGCCATAGTATAGTATGTCGTCAAAAAATTGAAAAAACGCCATAGTATAGTATGTCGTCAAAAAATCGAAAAAAAATATGTGTATAAAAAAATCTATAAAAAATTCAAAAAAAAAATGCCATAGTATAGTATGTCGTCAAAAAAAAAAAAAGCATAGCCATAGTATAGTATTGTAGTATAGTATGTCGCCAAAAAACGCGAAAAAAAGCCATAGTATAGTATGTCGCCAAAAATTGAAAAAAAAGTCAGTTGATAGTATAGTAACGAAAAACGCCATAAAAAAAACGCCATAGTATAGTATGTCTCTCAAAAAATCGAAAAAACGCCATAGTATAGTATGTCGTCAAAAATTGAAAAAAGCCATAGTATAGTATGTCGTCAAAAAAACGAAAAAAACGCCATAGTATAGTATGTCGTCAAAAAACGCGAAAAAAAGTCATAGTATAGTATGTCAAAAAAATTGAAAAAACTTCGAAAAAAAAAATAGTATAGTATAGTATGTCGTCAAAAAAACAACGAAAAAAAGCCATAGTATAGTATGTCGTCAAAAAAAAACGCCATAGTATAGTATGTCGCAAAAAAAACGCCATAGTATAGTATGTTGTCAAAAATCGAAAAACGCCATAGTATAGTATGTCGTCAAAAAAATTGAAAAAAGTCATAGTATAGTATAGTATGTCGTCAAAAATCGAAAAAAAAGCCATAGTATAGTATGTCGTCAAAACTGAAAAAACGCCATAAAGCAGCATGTCGCCATAAATTAAAAAAACGCCATAGTATGTCGTCAAAAAAAAACGCCATAGTATAGTAAAAAAAATCCAAAAAGTATAGTATGTATGTTGTCAAAAAAATCGAAAAAAACGCCATAGTATAGTATGTCGTCAAAAAACGTAAAAAAAAAAAGCCATAGTATAGTATGTCGCTCAAAAATCGAAAAAAGCGCCATAGTATAGTATGTCGTCAAAAAATTGAAAAAACGCCATAGTATAGTATGTTGTCAAAAAAAACCAAAAAAGCCATAGTATAGTATGTCGTCAAAAATCGAAAAAAGCCATAGTAAATGTCGCCAAAAAGCGCCATAGTATAGTATGTATGTCAAAAAAACGAAAAAACGCCATAGTATAGTATGTCGTCAAAAATCAAAAATCGAAAAAAACGCCATAGTATAGTATATGTCGTCAAAATCAAAAAACTGAAAAAATAGTATAGTATGTCATAGTATAGTATGTCGTCAAAAGTATGTCGCTGTAAGGCGAAAAAAGCCATAGTATAGTATGTCGTCAAAAACGAAAAAAAGCCATAGTATAGTATATATAGTATGTTGCAAAAAGCTCAAAAAACGCCATAGTATAGTATAGTATGTCAAAAAAATTGAAAAACGCCATAGTATAGTATGTCGTCAAAAATCGCGAAAAAAGCCATAGTATAGTATGTCGCCAAAAAAATTGAAAAAAAACCATAGTATAGTATGTTGTCAAAAAACGAAAAAACGCCATAGTATAGTATGTCGTCAAAAAACGCGAAAAAAGCCATAGTATAGTATGTAGTCAAAAAAATCGAAAAAACGCCAAAAATGTCGCCAACATAGTATAGTATAGTATGTCGCCAAAAAAAAAAACGCCATAGTATAGTATGTCGTCAAAAAACGCGAAAAAAAAAGTCATAGTATAGTATGTCGTCAAAAAATCTAAAAAAACGCCATAGTATAGTATGTCGTCAAAATTTGAAAAACGCCATAGTATAGTATGTCAAAAAAACGCGAAAAAAATAGTCATAGTATGTCAAAAATAAAAAAAAACGAAAAAAAGCCATAGTATAGTATGTCGTCAAAAAATCGAAAAAAAGTCATAATATAGTATGTCGCCAAAAATTGAAAAAACGCCATAGTATAGTATGTCGCCAAAAAACTGAAAAACGCCATAGTATAGTATGTCGTCAAAAAAAAAAACTTGAAAAAAGCGCCATAGTATAGTATGTCGTCAAAAAAAAGCGAAAAAAAGCCATAGTATAGTATGTTGTCAAAAATCGAAAAAACGCCATAGTATAGTATGTCGTGTGGCCGAAAAAAACGCCATAGTATAGTATGTCGCAAAAAAATCTGAAAAACGCCATAGTATAGTATGTCGTCAAAAACGCGAAAAAAGCGCCATAGTATAGTATGTCGTCAAAAAAAAAACGTATAGTAAAAAAAAGCCATAGTATAGTATGTCGTCAAAAAATCAAAAAACGCCATAGTATAGTATGTCGTCAAAAATCGCGAAAAAGCCATAGTAGTATGTCGCTGTATGTCAAAAAATCCAAAAATAGAAGTCCATAGTATAGTATGTCGTCAAAAACCGAAAAAAACACCATAGTATAGTATGTCGCCAAAAAATGAAAAAAAGCCATAGTATAGTATGTCGTCAAAAAAGCCAAAAAAAGCCATAGTATAGTATGTCGTCAAAAATGCGAAAAAACGCCATACTATAGTATGTCGTCAAAAAAATTGAAAAAAAAAAGATAGTATAGTATGTCGTCAAAAAAATTAAAAAACGCCATAGTATAGTATGTCGTCAAAAAAGTATAAAAAACGCCATAGTATAGTATGTCGCCAAAAGTCAAAAAAAAAAACATAGTATAGTATGTCGCCAAAAAAATTGAAAAAAAAGCATAGTATAGTATAGTGTCGTCAAAAAATGTGAAAAAAAGCCAAAAACGCCATAGTATAGTATGTCAAAAAATCGAAAAAAAAGTCATAGTATAGTATGTCGTCAAAAAATCGAAAAAAGTCATAGTATAGTATGTCGCCAAAAATCTGAAAAAAGCCATAGTATAGTATGTCGTCAAAAAATCGAAAAAACGCCATAGTATAGTATGTCGTCAAAAATGCGAAAAAAATTAGTAAATGTTGCTAAAAATGATAAAAAAGCGTATAGTAGTATGTCGTCAAAAATCGAAAAAACGCCATAGTATAGTATGTCGTCAAAAAATTGAAAAAAAGTCATAGTATAGTATGTCGTCAAAAAACTCGAAAAAACGCCATAGTATAGTATGTCGTCAAAAAATTGAAAAAAGCCATAGTATAGTATGTCGTCAAAAACGCGAAAAAAAGTCATAGTATAGTATGTCGTCAAAAAATCGAAAAAATAGCATGTATAGTATGTCAAAAACGCGAAAAAGCTGTAGTATAAATGTCGCGAAAAAATTTAAAAAAAAGCCATAGTATAGTATGTCGCAAAAAAAATCGAAAAAACGCCATAGTATAGTATGTCGCTGTAAAATTGAAAAAACGCCATAGTATAGTATGTCGTCAAAAAACGAAAAAACGCCATAGTATAAAAAAAATCTAAAAAACGCGCCATAGTATAGTATGTTGTCAAAAAAAATTGAAAAAAGCAACACCATAGTATAGTATGTTGTCAAAAAAAAAAAAACGCCATAGTATAGTATGTCGTCAAAAAAACGCTAAAAAAAAAAGCCATAGTATAGTATGTCGCCGTCAAAAAAAAAAACGCCATAGTATAGTATGTCATAGTTTAGTATAGTATGTCGTCAAAAATTGAAAAAAAAGCGCCATAGTATAGTATGTCGTCAAAAAAAAAAAAAAAAAAAACGCCATAGTATAGTATGTCGCCAAAAACACTGAAAAAAAACGCCATAGTATAGTATGTCGCTCAAAAAAATGAAAAAAAGCCATAGTATAGTATGTCGTCAAAAAAAATGAAAAACGCAGCCATAGTATAGTATGTCGTCAAAAAAGTCGAAAAACTTTAAAAACGCCATAGTATAGTATGTTGTCAAAAAATCTAAAAAAAAGCATAGTATAGTATGTCGCTCAAAAAATTGAAAAAAAAAACGCCATAGTATAGTATGTCGTCAAAAATCGAAAAAACGCCATAGTATAGTATGTCGTCAAAAAACGCGAAAAAAAGTCATAGTATAGTATGTCGTCAAAAATCGTCAAAAAGCCATAGTATAGTATGTCGTCAAAACTTGAAAAAACGCCATAGTATAGTATGTCGTGTCAAAAAAATCGTCTGTAAAAAAACGCCATAGTATAGTATGTGTTGTCAAAAAAAAAGTATCGAAAAAACGCCATAGTATAGTATGTTGTCAAAAAATCGAAAAAAATACATAGTATAGTATGTTGTCAAAAAAATCAAAAAAACGCCATAGTATAGTATGTCGTCAAAAAATCGCAAAAAAAAGCAGTATAGTATGTAGTATGTCGTCAAAAATCTAAAAAAACGCCATAGTATAGTATGTCGTCAAAAAACGCGAAAAAAAGTCATAGTATAGTATAGTAAACGTCATAGTATAGTATGAGAAAAAAAACGCCATAGTATAGTATGTCGTCAAAAACTGAAAAAAACGCCATAGTATAGTATGTCGTCAAAAACTCAAAAAAACGCCATAGTATAGTATGTCGTCAAAAAATCAAAAAAACCATATAGTATGTATGTCGTCAAAAAATCTAAAAAACGCCATAGTATAGTATGTCGTCAAAAATCAAAAAAAGTCAAAAGTCATAGTATAGTATTTAGATCAAAAAAATTGAAAAAACGCCATAGTATAGTATGTCGTCAAATCAAAAAACTTTAAAAAGCATACCATAGTATAGTATGTCGTCAAAAATCGAAAAACGCCATAGTATAGTATGTCGTCAAAAAATTGAAAAAAGCGCCATGGTATAGTATGTCGTCAAAAAACTGAAAAAACGCCATAGTATAGTATGTAAGTCAAAAAAAAAAAAAATACTCCATAGTATAGTATGTCGTCAAAAAAAAACTGAAAAAAAGCCATAGTATAGTATGTCGTCAAAAAATCAAAAAAAAAATCATAGTATATAGTATGTCGTCAAAAAAATCGAAAAAAAGCGGCATAGTATAGTATGTCGCCAAAAAAAAAAAAAAAGCCATAGTATAGTATGTCGTCAAAAACGCAAAAAAAAACGCCATAGTATAGTATGTCGTGTCCTCAAAAAATATATGCGAAAAAACGCCATAGTATATAGTATAGTATGTCGCTCAAAAATTAAAAAACCGCCATAGTATGGTATGTAGATCAAAAAAATTGAAAAAAGCGCCATAGTATACTATGTCGTCAAAAAGCGCGAAAAAAAGTCATAGTATAGTATGTTGTCAAAAAATCGAAAAAAACGCCATAGTATAGTTTGTCGTCAAAAAACTGAAAAAACGCCATAGTATAGTATGTCGTCAAAAAAGGCGAAAAAACTTAAAAAAACGCCATAGTATAGTATGTTGTCAAAAAATCTAAAAAAAAGTCATAGTATAGTATGTCGTCAAAAAAATTGAAAAAAAGTCATAGTATAGTATGTCGTCAAAAAAACTGAAAAAACGCCATAGTATAGTATGTCGTCAAACAACGCGAAAAAAAGTCATTGTATAGTATGTCGTCAAAAAATCAAAAAAAAACTAAAAAAAGCATAGTATAGTATATGTCGATCAAAAATCAAAAAAAGCATAGTATAGTATATGTCGCCAAAAAACGCGAAAAAAAGCTGCCATAGTATAGTATGTCGTCAAAAAATCGAAAAAACGCCATAGTATAGTATGTCGTCAAAAAAATTGAAAAAACGCCATAGTATACTATGTTGTCAAAAAACGCGAAAAAAAGTCATAGTATAGTATGTTGTCAAAAAATCGAAAAAAACGCCATAGTATAGTATGTTGTCAAAAAACGCGAAAAAAAGTCATAGTATAGTATGTCGTCAAAAAATCGAAAAAAACGCCATAGTATAGTATGTCGTCAAAAAATTGAAAAAACGCCATAGTATAGTATGTCGTCAAAAAAATTGAAAAAACGCCATAGTATAGTATGTCGTCAAAAAACTGAAAAAACGCCATAGTATAGTATGTCGTCAAAAAATGCGAAAATACTTAAAAAACGCCATAGTATAGTATGTCGTCAAAAAATCGAAAAAAACGCCATAGTATAGTATGTCGTCAAAAAACGCGAAAAAAAGTTATAGTATAGTATGTCATCAAAAAATGCGAAAAAACTTAAAAAAAAAACATCATAGTATAGTATGTTGTCAAAAAATCGAAAAAAACGCCATAGTATAGTATGTCGTCAAAAAACGCGAAAAAAAGTCATAGTATAGTATGTCGTCAAAAAATCGAAAAAAACGCCATAGTATAGTATGTCGTCAAAAATTGAAAAAACGCCATAGTATACTATGTTGTCAAAAAAAAAAAAAAAAAAGTCATAGTATAGTATGTTGTCAAAAAATCGAAAAAAACGCCATAGTATAGTATGTCGTCAAAAAACGCGAAAAAACTTAAAAAAAACGCCATAGTATAGTATGTCGTCAAAAAACACTGAAAAAACGCCATAGTATAGTATGTCGTCAAAAAAATTTAAAAAACGCCATAGTATAGTATGTCGTCAAAAAACTGAAAAAACGCCATAGTATAGTATGTCGTCAAAAAAGGCGAAAAAACTTTTAAAAATCGCCATAGTATAGTATGTTGTCAAAAAATCTAAAAAAAAGTCATAGTATTGTATGTCGTCAAAAAAATTGAAAAATCGCCATAGTATAGTATGTCGTCAAAAAAACTGAAAAAACGCCAAAAGTATAGTATAATATGTAAGTCAAAAAACGAAAAAAAGTCATAGTATAGTATGTCGATCAAAAAAATTCGAAACTTGAAAAAAAACGCCATAGTATAGTATGTTGTCAAAAAAATTAAAAAAACGCCATAGTATAGTATGTCTTCAAAAAATCGCAAAAAACGCCATAGTATAGTATGTTGTCAAAAAAATCGAAAAAAACGCCATAGTATAGTATGTTGTCAAAAAAATCGAAAAAAAACGCCATAGTATAGTATGTCGTCAAAAAACGCGAAAAAAAAAGTCATAGTATAGTATGTCGTCAAAAAATCTAAAAAAACGCCATAGTATAGTATGTCGTCAAAAACGCGAAAAAAAGTCATAGTATAGTATGTCGTCAAAAATTGAGAAAAAAAGCCATAGTATAGTATGTCGTCAAACAACTGAAAAAAAGTCATAGTATAGTATGTCGTCAAAAAAATTGAAAAAACACCATAGTATAGTATGTCGTCAAAAAAACTGAAAAAACGCCATAGTATAGTATGTCGTCAAAAAAATCGAAAAATCGCCATAGTATAGTATGTCTTCAAAAAACGCGAAAAAAAAGTCATAGTATAGTATGTCGTCAAAAAATCTAAAAAAAACGCCATAGTATAGTATGTCGTCAAAAAACGCGAAAAAAACGCCATAGTATAGTATGTCGTAAAAAAATCGAAAAAAAGTCATAGTATAGTATGTCGTCAAAACATCGAAAAAAACGCCACAGTATAGTATGTCGTCACAAAAATTGAAAAAACGCCATAGTATAGTATGTTGTCAAAAAATGTGAAAAAACTTAAAAAAAACGCCATAGTATAGTATGTTGTCAAAAAATCTAAAAAAGTCATAGTATAGTATGTCGTCAAAAAACGCGAAAAAAAGTCATAGTATAGTATGTCGTCAAAAAATTAAAAAAACGCCAAAAAACGCCATAGTATAGTATGTCGTCAAAAAAAATGAAAAACGCCATAGTATTGTATGTCGTCAAAAAATGCGAAAAAAAGTCATAGTATAGTATGTCGTCAAAAAATCGAAAAAAACGCCATAGTATATAGTATGTAGTCAAAAAATGCGAAAAAAACGCCATAGTATAGTATGTTGTCAAAAAAATCAAAAAAAAGCGCCATAGTATAGTATGTCGCCAAAAAATTGAAAAAAAAGCCATAGTATAGTATGTCGCCAAAAATTGAAAAAAGCGCCATAGTATTGTATGTCGCCAAAAAACGAAAAAAAAACCATAGTATAGTATGTCGCCAAAAATCGAAAAAAAAAGCCATAGTATAGTATGTCGTCAAAAAACGCGAAAAAAAAGCCATAGTATAGTATGTCGTCAAAAAATTGAAAAAAACGCCATAGTATAGTATGTCGTCAAAAAATGCGAAAAACTTAAAAAAAACGCCATAGTATAGTATGTCGTCAAAAAAATTTGAAAAAACGCCATAGTATAGTATGTCGTCAAAAAACGCGAAAAAAAGTCACAGTATAGTATGTCGTCAAAAAATGCGAAAAAACTTAAAAAACGCCATAGTATAGTATGTTGTCAAAAAACGCGAAAAAAAGTCATAGTATAGTATGTCGTCAAAAATCTAAAAAACGCCATAGTATAGTATGTCGTCAAAAAACGCGAAAAAAAGTCATAGTATAGTTGGTCGTCAAAAAAATTTAAAAAACGCCATAGTATAGTATGTCGTCAAAAACTGAAAAAACGCCATAGTATAGTATGTCGTCAAAAAAATTAAAAAAACGCCATAGTATAGTATGTCGTCAAAAAATGCGAAAAAACTTAAAAAAACGCCATAGTATAGTATGTTGTCAAAAAATCTAAAAAAACGCCATAGTATAGTATGTCGTCAAAAAATCTAAAAAAACGCCATAGTATAGTATGTCGTCAAAAAACGCGAAAAAAAGTCATAATATAGTATGTCGTCAAAAAAATTGAAAAACGCCATAGTATAGTATGTCGTCAAAAACGCGAAAAAAAGTCATAATATAGTATGTAGTATAAATGTCAAAAAAGCCAAAAAAACGCCATAGTATAGTATGTCGTCAAAAAACGCGAAAAAAGTCATAGTATAGTATGTCGTCAAAAAATCGAAAAAAACGCCATAGTATAGTATGTCGTCAAAAAAAATTGAAAAAACGCCATAGTATAGTATGTCGTCAAAAAATGCGAAAATAGTATAAAAAATCAAAAAAAAAAAAAAGCATAGTATAGTATGTCGTCAAAAACACTGAAAAAAAGCGCCATAGTATAGTATGTCGTCAAAAAATTAAAAAAAGCATATATAGTATAGTATGTCGTCAAAAACTGAAAAAACGCCATAGTATAGTATGTCGTCAAAAAAGGCGAAAAAACCTTTAAAAACGCCATAGTATAGTATGTTGTCAAAAAATCTAAAAAAAAGTCATAGTATTGTATGTCGTCAAAAAAATTGAAAAAACGCCATAGTATAGTATGTCGTCAAAAACGCGAAAAAAAGTCATAGTATAGTATGTCGTCAAAAATCGAAAAAAACGCCATAGTATAGTATGTCGTCAAAAAATTGAAAAAAACGCCATAGTATAGTATGTCGTCAAAAAAACTGAAAAAACGCCATAGTATAGTATGTCGTCAAACAACGCGAAAAAAAGTCATTGTATAGTATGTCGTCAAAAAATGCGAAAAAACTTAAAAAAAACACCATAGTATAGTATGTCGTCAAAAAATCGAAAAAAACGCCATAGTATAGTATGTCGTCAAAAAACTCGAAAAAAACGCCATAGTATAGTATGTCGTCAAAAAAGCGAAAAAAGTCATAGTATAGTATGTCGCTCAAAAATCTAAAAAAGCGCCATAGTATAGTATGTCGCCAAAAACGAAAAAAAAGTCATGATAGTATAGTATGTCGTCAAAAAATCGAAAAAAAGCCATAGTATAGTATGTCGCCAAAAAAAACTAAAAAAAATGCCATAGTATATATGTATGTATGTCAAAAAAACTTAAAAAAAAAGCCATAGTATAGTATGTCGTCAAAAAATCTAAAAAAACGCCATAGTATAGTATGTCTTCAAAAAACGCGAAAAAAAAGTCATAGTATAGTATGTCGTCAAAAAATCTAAAAAAAAGCCATAGTATAGTATGTCGTCAAAAAATTGAAAAAACGCCATAGTATAGTATGTCGTCAAAAAACGCGAAAAAAAGTCATAGTATAGTATGTCGTCAAAAAATGCGAAAAAACTTAAAAAAACGCCATAGTATAGTATGTTGTCAAAAAATCTAAAAAACGCCATAGTATAGTATGTCTTCAAAAATTCGAAAAAAACGCCATAGTATAGTATGTTGTCAAAAAAATCGAAAAAACGCCATCTTATAGTATAGTATGTTGTCAAAAAAATCGAAAAAAAAGCAAAAAAATTATAGTATAGTATAGTATGTCGCCAAAAAAAGTCATAGTATAGTAAAAAAGTCATAGTATAGTATGTCGTCAAAAAAAAAATAAAAAACGCCATATAGTATAGTATGTCGTCAAAAATATTGAAAAAACGCCATAGTATAGTATGTCGTCAAAAAATGCGAAAAAACTTTAAAAAAACGCCATAGTATAGTACGTCGTCAAAAAACGCGAAAAAAACGGCATAGTATAGTATGTCGTCAAAAAAATTGTAAAAACGCCATAGTATAGTATGTCGTCAAAAAACGCGAAAAAAACGCCATAGTATAGTATGTCCTCAAAAAACGCGAAAAAAAGTCATAGTATTGTATGTCGTCAAAAAAATTGAAAAAAACGCCATAGTATAGTATGTCGTCAAAAAAATTGAAAAAACGCCATAGTATACTATGTCGTCAAAAAGCCGAAAAAAAAGTCATAGTATAGTATGTCGTCAAAAAATCGAAAAAAACGCCATAGTATAGTATGTCGTCAAAAAAAAAAAAAAAAAATAGTATAGTATGTAGTAAAATAGAAAAAAAATCAAAAAAAGCGCCATAGTATAGTATGTCGCGTCAAAATCGAAAAAAAGCATATAGTATACTATGTCGCCAAAAAAATTGAAAAAAGTCATAGTATAGTATGTTGTCAAAAATCGAAAAAAACTTATAGTATAGTATGTATGTAGAGTCAAAAAATCGAAAAAAAAGTCATAGTATAGTATGTCGCCAAAAATCTAAAAAAGCATCCATAGTATAGTATGTCGTCAAAAATCAAAAAAACCAGCCATAGTATAGTATAGTATGTAGTCAAAAAATCGAAAAACGCATAGTATAGTATAGTATGTCGTCAAAAAAAACTGAAAAAACGCCATAGTATAGTATGTCGTCAAAAATCGAAAAAAACACCATAGTATAGTATGTGTAGATCAAAAAAAAAAAAAACCATAGTATAGTATGTCGTCAAAAAAAACTGAAAATACGTCATAGTATAGTATGTCGTTAAAAAAATTGAAAAAACGCCATAGTATAGTATGTCGTCAAAAAATCGAAAAAAACACCATAGTATAGTAAGTCGTCAAAAAATGCGAAAAAACTTAAAAAAAACGCCATAGTATAGTATGTCGTCAAAAACGCGAAAAAAAGTCATAGTATAGTATGTCGTCAAAAAATCGAAAAAAACGCCATAGTATAGTATGTCGTCAAAAAAACTGAAAAAACGCCATAGTATAGTATGTCGTCAAAAAACGCGAAAAAAAGTCACAGTATAGTATGTCGTCAAAAAATCGAAAAAAACGCCATAGTATAGTATGTCGTCAAAAAACGCGAAATAAAGTCATAGTATGTTGTCAAAAAAACGCAATGAAGTGTTTTGTCTCCATGTAATCAAGATTTGCAGTGGTGATATAATGTATCACCACCAGATGGCAGCAGATCACAAAAAATACATCTCAACACTCACAGCTTCACAGGTTTAAATACACACGTACCTGCTTTCCCTGCACAGCGGCTCGTTGGTCTAGGGGTATGATTCTCGCTTTGGGTGCGAGAGGTCCCGGGTTCAAATCCCGGACGAGCCCAATTTTTTTTTTTTTTTTTTTTCTTTGTTTGACGATTTATTTCTTTCTGGTAACACACTGCGTTTGAATTGACTCGTCATTTCATACGTCCACAAACCAGTATTAGAGCTGCAGGAAAAGCAAACACAAACAGACACGCAGAGTAATCCTTAAAATATAACCTTTATTATATAAAAATGCTTTTGATACAAAAATCGTCACAAGTGTAAAGTACACAAAGCATTTTTTTTTTTTTTTTTTTGTAGCTGAGACAACAAATATCGGTTTTAAGGAGTGTTTTTTTTTTTTTTTTTCTTACCGACACAGTGGTTTGGATAGTAAAGTTCCCACCTCCAAAAGAGCTCTCGTAGACTTTTTCTTCTAAAAAAAAAAAAACATTCAATTCTTTTGTCCAAGTGCATAAAATGTAAAAAAACAAAAAAATGTTGCCAAGTGTTATTAACTGCGTTGATAGTTTAAGTGCCGATTAAATAACAGGGTGAATATAAAAAATGTGGTAAGAGTAGCTGATGTTTTTATGAAGCCTTAATGGGATCAAAACATAAAATTTTATGTGTAAATTGTACATAAAATGACTTTTCTATCTACAATCGTATCTTATACATGATGACCGGACTTTGTTGCAAAAATTTTTTGCAAAAAAAAAAAAGACATTTACTTTGATCTGGGAACAAAAACCTAAAAATTTTATCAAGTAGTTGTTAAATTCTTTTGCAAAAAATGTGCTGTACGGCTACACAAAGGGTCTTAAAGCATCAATAGTGACACCTAGAGGCTAAAAACCCGTGATAAACTAATGATTTAAAAGATTTTTAAAGCCTTAATGGGACCAAAACATAAAATTTTGCAAAATTTTGTAAGTAAAGCTTATAAAAAAAATGACAATTTGATGAATTCATCGCTGTCAAGTGATTCTGGTCCTAACGTATATACCGACATGTAAATCTTATTAAAAAAAATGACTATTCAATTAATTAGTTAGTTAATTAATTATGGTGCCAAATTAGTCTGGTCCTAACGTATACTTATGCTATAATTAGCAACATTTTTTGCAACTTAACTCAAAAATTTTGCAAATCACATGACTCGCAGTTGGGAAAATATACTGTACAGCTACACAAAAGATCTTAAAGCATCAACAGTGACCCCTAGAGGCTAAATATGTCATAAAATCCTATGAAATGCAGGGAAAAAAACAAAAAAATTTTGTAAATTTTGTGTGTAAGTCTTACAAAAAAAAAAAAAAAAAAATACTATTAATCTCGGTGTCAAGTGATTTTTGTACCAACGTATATTCTTAATATTGAGACTTTTTGATAAATCATAAATGACTGTTTTCTTGAAAAATGGCAAAATTTTTGTCATTTATCAAGTAATTACTTAAAAAAATATTGTACAGATCAGCAAATTTTTTTTTTATCTGTAACTCGTATTAAATTAATTACTTCATTAATTATGGTATCAAATGATTTTGGTACTTATATTGTGACTTTAGGACATATTTTTGCAAAAAAATTTTGCAAAATTTTTAGACAAAAGATCTTCAAGCATCAACAGCGACACCTAGAGAATATAAAAACATCGTTACATCTCACAAGGAGCTTTGATGAATTAATTGTGCGCTGTGCAAAAAAAAAAAAAAAAATTTTTGAAAATTTTTTAAGCAGATGTGCGGAGGTGGGCAGCGAATTTCGCCGCACGACTACTAAAAACTCACTGAAGACACCGAGATTTATCCAGAAAACCTTTTTCTTTTTCCAATTTTTTTGATTCAATTTTTTTTTTTTTTTGAGAAAAACGGTCTCAGCTAGAACTCTTTCAACTTTTTTTTTTTTTTTTTTTTGTTTTCCCTCCTCTCCTTCTTTCTCCTTCAAACCAAACAATTTGGACACAGACACAGAAACATACATAATAATCTACACACAAAACAGAACTTATAGCACAAATAATAGAAGTCGCTATAGGAATAATTTGTTATTAACTGTAAAATAGCTTCATGATCTACTGTCAGTATGAAAGTGGTAATTTCGGGCTTTGTGTGTGTGTGTGTGTGTGTAATTATAAGTCATAGTAACTGATATAGTATGTACACAATAGCAGCAAACATACTTTTGGTAAACAGGACGATGAGTAAAAGAAAACGGTGGAAGAGGTTCAGATTCACAATTCAATCATTGACTTCATTACACATATGTACAATAGCTTTACACATTGATATTCATTTGGTATGTCGTTGATAAAAAGACGAGACTGTTGGCGGAGATTTTCTGTCGCTACCACAAAAAAGGAAAAGGCCCCCGTGTTGGACTAACAATGAATTCCCCAAATTTTTTTTTTTTTTGTTTGAAATGTGATGGACAGCATTTCAAAATAAAACAAACGAAAGAATTCACACGTTTCCGTCGTCGGATACTTGGCCCTGTTCCGTTCATTCATTCGCTCATTCGTCGCGATTCGACACATTCATTCAGTCATTTGTCGCGAAAAAATTCTTTTTTTATCGAATTAACTACAAAAAAAAAAAAAAAAAATTCGTCGTACATTCATTCACTCATTCGTTCGTTCATACGTCCGTTGTGTCGTGTGGAACGGCGGATCAGCCAGCGTGAATAAAATAGTAAAATAATTCCTCTGATCTATTTGTTTTTTTTTTTTTGTTGAATTTTTTTCTTTTTTGTTCATATTATTTTAAACACTATGTACAGTTTTGCCACTGGTCGGCCGAAGAAGGACGCTGTGAGGAAGGAGGAGACAAAATGGCGGGTCGTTGAGTCTGTGAAGTGGCGCCATATACACCTATATATATATATATATATATATATATATATATTTTTTGGACAGATGCGATTTTTTTTTTGATTTTTTGATGGAATGAGGAAGACAAGAAATCGAGCTGGACTGGAATGATGAGATGACCGATGAGGGACGAAGGCACTACGTTGATCTAAAGCAGCATGTTTGTTGTTTGTCCGTTTCCCTGGTGACGCTCCGCGGGCGTGGGGGCGTTTTTTTGTTGTTTTTTTTGTTGTTTTTCCCCGTTCCGTTCCGTTCCTCACAGGACTGTTTCGTCGACGGGGGAGGGGAGGGTGCTCGGGACGTTGGGGGTCACGAGGAGTCGGTGCACGGCGATGGAGGGGGCGGGCACAGGTGGAAGTACGATCGCTCGGTGGAGGGGGACGGGGGGCAGCTCTCCTCCGCCGACAGGTACTGGGAGCGCGGCGTCGGAGGCGGCGGGTACGGGTCCGAGTCTGAGTTGAGGTCCATGTAGTACTTGTTGTGTTTGCCGTGGCCGCCGTGGCCCGTGGCCTTCCAGCGGCCCGCCGTGGATGATGCCAGCCCCGCTGGCAGGTGGTGGGGGGTGTAGTCGCTGTCGCAAACGTCGGTGCTGCAGGGCGTCGTCGGGGGGGCGGCGCCGCGGACTGGGTGGTACGGTCTGAGGGGGAAAAACATTGATGTTAGATGAGGAAAACATGAAAAACGGATCCCCCATCCGGGAGGAGTCGGAGGAAGTGGTCGGGAGAAAGAGCGTAGTCCGACCCCACGTCTGAGGCTGTCGCTGGACCAACCGGATAAAGCGAAAGATGGAGACAAAAAACACTTTACACAGAAGTAGAATCTGATCAAAATGATACCTGAGCTGCACCTTAACAGCCGAACGGTTACGATACTTGTTGGCGTATCTACGGCGTTAGTTTTATTCGCAGGTTTGAATCCCAACCCAATTGAACTGTTTCTACGCGTCTTACCCCGACGTCTCCCTACATTATCTCTGTCTTTAAAAATCAATCAGTCTATGGATTAAATGGTTTATCCACTAATCAGAAGGTCTTTGGTTCGATTCCAGTCTCCGCCAGTCGGTCCAACCACATCTGGATTAATCCGCTGTTAAAAAATTTGCGACTTCCTCCTTCTTTTTTGAAACTACCGAGTCTTTTTTGTAAAAAAAAAAAAAAAAAAGACTAAAAGAAACAAAAGGTTCACAGGTCGGAGCCGAAAACACATGAGGGAGTTGAAGTAATCGTCGTTTTTGAGCTTAAACTACGTCGCGTTTTTGTGACTCAGTTCGCGACTCGTCTCAACTTCTAGACGGAAGCGGATGGCGTGAGGGTTCAGGACGCTTCAACGGCACATGGACCGGTGGAGACGGGACAGGAATCGAACCGCCGACCTCCTTGTTAACGCGTTCACTTGTGTGGAAACTCGAACTTTTTACTTTGTTACAGTTTCCAGAAATCTCGATGAACCCTCGACTTAATCAGTCATCAAACTGAAACAGGAAGTTCAAGAACTCGTTGACTGATCGATCGCGTTACCTGTACGATCTGGTGGTGGATGGACTGTTGGACGAGTAGAAGATCTCCGTGTTGTAGAGCGATCGGTCGGTGGCTGGAGACGGTGGAGGGTTCAGGATCTGACGGGATCAAAACAGGAGTCGTTAATAATTAAGCACAGAGACACGACAACAGTGCGTTGGCGTGGAACTAATGTGTGAACGAGTGCGTCAGTACCGGAGGGTAAAAGGCTCCTTTGGTCGACGACGAGCTACTGGACGACGCTCCGGTCACGTGGTTCCTGTCGTAGAGCGGCGCTCCGCTGCTGCTGCTTCCCATCAGGCTGACGGAGCTCATCATGGACTTCCCACAGGAAATACCTGCACAGGAACATTTCAGATTTAACTTCCACCGTCACATCTGAGCGATGTCGGTTGTGTAAGTTGTATAAGTGTAGATGTGATGGAACCTTGGAAGGTGCCGTGCTGGGAGCTGCTGGGAGCGATGAAGTTGAGCGGTACGTGCGGGGTACCGCTGATGTACTCGTGAGGAAACGTGCCGCTGGGGCCTTTGTAGCGTCGACAAACGACTCGCTGGCACACGAAGTAAGCGCCGCCGATGACGAAGACGAGCAGGATGATGGCGATGACCGGGCCGATGGTGTTGGGTCCCGTGTTGGGGATGCCGCTGGACGGAGGCGGCACGTATTCTACACGTGAAGAAGACTCTGTTAGTTCAACAGAAACTCAGGAGACGTTCGAGAAGAAGCAGCGTTCAACCGCAACTGATGTTGTTTTTACCGCAGGCGAGTTCGTCGGATCCGTCGGGACAGTCCGAGTAGTTGTCGCATTGTTGTTTCTTCGTGATGCACTGGTTGTCGCCGCAACGGAACTGGTTCGGAGGGCAGATAGCTGAAGAAGAAGAAGAAACAGGAAGTAGTTGGTGAAGATCCTCAAAACGAAGTGAGTGTTCGTCACAGTGACGTAGGAAGTAGGAACCCTAAACCCCCAAACCTCCACCCGAGGTTTATGTCCCCAACCCTGTTCACGTACTTTCGCAGTCCTGTTCGTCAGAGTTGTCGGCGCAGTCCGGTTCGCCATTGCAGCGTCTCTGGGCGTCGATGCATCCGCCCTTGTCGCACTGGAACTGGAAGTCGGAGCAGACGGGGCAGTTCTCCTCGTCGCTGCCGTCCTCGCACTCGGAGAAGCCGTCGCAGCGCCACGCCATCGGGATGCAGTCGATCTCGCCCGTCGAGCAGGTGAACTGCTCCGTGGAGCAGGTCGGAGGTTCTGAGGGAAGGAACAGGAAGTAGAGAGGTGTTCGCAGTGATGCCTAATCCTACTGACAGGAAGTAGGACCAGAGTCCCCGACCCTAAACCCTAAACCAGACACTCTTTCCTCCACGATAAAGACCCTGGGTCCATGGTTGCTCACCTCCACAGCGCAGCAGGTCCTGCAGTAACACCAGGTGCATGGGGCAGGAGCAGCGAGGCGTACCGTCGCCCTTAGCGATGCAGATGTGAGAGCAGCCTCCGTTGTCACGGGAACAAGGATGAGAGGCTGCAGACGATAAACGAGACAATCGTTACCTACAGTAACGTAAATACTAGATACTGTAAGACTTCTACTCTAGCGCCTGTACTTCTACTCTAGCGTCTGTACTTCTACTCTAGCGTCTGTACTTCTACTCTAGCGTCTGTACTTCTACTCTAGTACATGTACTTCTACTCTAGCGTCTGTACTTCTACTCTAGCGTCTGTACTTCTACTCTAGTACATGTACTTCTACTCTAGCGTCTGTACTTCTACTCTAGCGTCTGTACTTCTGCACTTCTACTCTAGCATGTACTTCTGTAGCTTGTACTTCTACTCTAGTACAGTACATGTACTTCTACTCTAGCGTCTGTACTTCTACTCTAGTACTGTACTTCTACTCTAGCGCCTGTACTTCTCTACTCTAGTACATACTCTAGCGTGTACTTCTACTCTAGCTCTGTACTTCTACTCTAGCTTCTACTCTAGCGTCTGTCTGTGTACTTCTACTCTACTCTAGCTTCTACTCTGTACTTCTACTCTAGCGTCTGTACTTCTGTACTTCTACTCTAGCGTCTGTACTTCTACTCTAGTGTCTGTACTTCTACTCTAGCGTCTGTACTTCTACTCTAGCGTCTGTACTTCTACTCTAGTACATGTACTTCTACTCTAGCGTCTGTACTTCTACTCTAGTACATGTACTTCTACTCTAGTGTCTGTACTTCTACTCTAGCGTCTGTACTTCTACTCTAGCGTCCGTACCAAACTCCTGAGGGTCCATCTCCTCCACAGCGTGGATGGAGGTGAGGTAGGCGATCCGTCCTTGTATCCGCGTGCGTCCGTCTCCGGTCAGTTTGTCCACCCTCTCTATCATCTGCTGCTGTCGGTCGATCCAGTACAGATGATCCCCGAGGACCGTGAGCCCCATCGGCTGCAGAATGTTAGAATCCTGGAGGACGATCCGATTGGCTCCTGGAATGCGAAAGAATACGAAATCAGCGACCAAACCTGGATTTTTTTTTCCCAAGCTCCGAAAGCGTCGACTCGCCTGTGAGGTCGCTGCTCTCGATGCGTTTGAGGTCGGCGTCCACCCAGAACAGTTTGCCCAGTTTGTTGTCCAGAGCCAAAGCGACGGGTCTGATGAGTCCGGTGGTGAACAGAGATTCTCTCTCCGTCCCGTCCAGACTGGCGCCTTCGATTTTGGCCGATCGCTCCTGAATTGTGGTGAAGTACATGTACCTGCGGAGGGAGACGGAGACGTGTTAGTACAGGAAGCAGCCTGAATGGTCGAAACCTGAGAGAGCGAGCGGACCCTTTCTCTGCGCTGACGACGATGGCTCTGGGTTTGTTGGTGTGGTCCTGCAGGACGACGCCCACCGTGTGTCCGTCCATCCTCTGGACGTTGATGGAGTTGGTGGTCTCACACGTCCAGTAGATGTGGCGGCTGTAGGGGTCCAGGCTCAGGTCGTGGAGCTGGTTGTCCACGGGTTGAACGGTGCTGCTCACGATCATCGACTGAGGAGAAAAAACAAACTATTTATGTCTTGTATCGTGATTTATTGCAACGTAGCGCAACATATCCTAACATATTGTAACGCATCACAAAGCATCACAAGGCATTGTAACGTAGCGCAATGTATTAAATCGTGACGTATCGTCACGTATTGTAACGCATCGTAACATCTCGTAAATCACCGTAATGTATTGCTACGTATCGCAACGTATCAAATCGTGACGTATCGTAAATCACTGTAACGCATTGTAACGCATCGTAAAATATCGCAACATATTGCAACGTAGCGCAACGTATAGCTACGTATTGCAACACATCGCAATGTATTGTAAATGACCGTAACGTATTATTGTAATATATCATAACATATCGTAACGTATTAAATTGTAACGCATCATAACGTATCGTAAAGTATCATTGTAACATATCGCAACGTATCTAAAGTATCTTAACGTATTACAATGTATCGTAAATCACGCGTCACAAGGCATCGTAACGTGTCGTAAAGTAGCGCAATTTATTGTAAAGAGTCAAATCGCAACATATCGTCATATATTGAAACGTAGCGTATTAAATCGTAAAGTATCAAATCATAACATGTCGTTACAAATCGTTACGAATCGTATTGTAACATATCGCAACGTTGCGGCATCAGAACATAACATATCGTGTTGTGACATCAACTCAGAACGCAGCTGTAGAAATGTACGTCTTGTCTTTAGTTAGGTACTGGAATTTAACTGTAACTTGTTGATTTGATGACAACGGAGGAGCGTTACCATGGCGCCGTCGTCTCTGGCTCTGCGTATGTTCTGCCGTCCGTCCAGCCAGTAAACCAGCCGGTCCAACGGGTCGTAGCTGACGGCTCGGACGTTCCTCAGGACGTGGATGGGCAGGATGATGTCTGGACTCTGTTCTCCCAGAACCATGCGGCTGATGCTCGCTTTCTGGCTGAAGAGCAGGAAGCTGGAGGGAGCTGTTGAAGACGAAAGGGAAGACGGATGAAGACATGTCGACTAGACTGACTCCTCGTCTGCGTTTATGCTCATTTTGACGTAAAATCATCATTTTCACTTGAGTATTTTCTGTTCGATTTCACCATTTCTGGGTTCGTCGCTTTAAAAAAACTAGATTTCGTTCCACGTTTCTTCTGGTCTCTACTTGTTTTTTTGAGTCGCGTTTCTTCCCGATCTGCTCTTGTTTTAATTTGCCGTCGGTTTCGAACTCGCGACCGCAGCCGCGTCACACTCACTTTCTCCTTAAACGACGCGTCGGCTTCCAATTACTCCCACCGTCCTCTTAAGCTGCAATTAATGACTCGCAAACACTTCCTGCGCAGATGTTTCACATTAAAATACCACAAGCGAGAGCGTAATCACTTCCTCTAGCTTGTTTTTTCTATTTTAATGTGAAAGCAAAGCCAAGACGTTTGAAATGACCTGAACTTCTTTTACGTTTTTTAAATCGAGGACGATGTTTCTGACTGGTCAGGTTTAGTTTCGGGATTCGAACCGGCATTTTTGCTATAACGCTCCAGTCCGGACCACGTGTTCCCGACATTGCGTTCTCCGTACGTACAGCTACAGTTGCGTCCGTCGGGGTTCAACGTGTAGTGGGAGGCGCAGCGGCACTGGGCCCCGGTGGGCGTGGCCAAGCAGAGGTGAGCGCAGTTGCCGTTGTTATGGGAACACTCGTTGGTGCCGTCCTGCCGGGACGAGTGGAAGACCAGGATGTCCAACATGAGCTCCAGTTGACCCTGAGGAGACAGAAGATGTTGTAGCGTCGACACATAACGAACCGAGTGAACGTAAACGTGACGAAACTAGACCGGATCCTCACCTGTAGAACCACGGTGCGGTTCAGTCCGCTGCGTTTGTCGGCCCGTTCGATGCTCCGCAGGTTGAAGTCCGTCCAGTAGATGAAGTCTCTGTACTGAGTCAGACCGAACGGGTGAGGGAGGTCGTCTACGATGATCTCTCTCTGAAGACCTGAAGAACAAAACACCGTGAGCTGCAAACACACGGATCCAGAACCACGAGGATCTAGAACCACATAGATACAGAACCACGAGGATCTAGAACCATACGGACGTAGAACCACATAGATTTAGTACTAGTTAGATCTAAAACCACGTAGATCAATAACCACACGAATCTAGAACCACACGGATCCAGTACCACACAAATCTAGAGCCACGCGGATCTAGAACCTTGCAAATCTAGAACTTAGATCTATATAGATCTAGAACCACGTGGATCAATAATCAACCACATAGATTTAGTACTAGTTAGATCTAGACCCCCACAGCTCTAGAACCACGCGGATCTATAACCAGATGGATCTAGAACCACACGGATCCAGTACCACGTAGATCCAGAACCACGAGGATCTAGAACCATACGGATGTAGAACCACGTAGATCTAGAACCACGCAGATCTAGAACCACACGGATCTAGAACCACGCGGATCTAGAACCACGCGGATCTAGAACCACACGGATCTAGAACCACGCGGATCTAGAACCACATAGATCTAGAACTAGTTAGATCCATAACTAGACCATCATGTTATCAACCAGATTATCTATGAGGCAAGAAAACCTATAGACAGACATAGATCTATAACTGATAGATTGATACATAAATCTATATCTAGACGTATAGATCTACAACTGACAGATCAATAGATAGATCTATAATAGATAGATAAAGGTGTAAAGTAAAATAGTAAAAACAACGGCTCTGAAACAAACATGGCCGACCAGGAAAACACGAAGAACATCAAACAAAGCAGAGTCCGCGTGGGTCCAAACCTTGCATGTTGGTGCTTTCGATCATACACGTGTCCAGGTCGGTCCAGTAGAGCCGATGGTCCACGTAGTCGATGGTGAGTCCGTTGGCTCGTCCCACTTTATCCACCAGCGTTGTGATGGTGCTGCCGTCCATGTAGGCTCTGGCGATACGAGGCCGCCCGCCCCACTCCGTCCAGTACATGTAGCTGCAGAGACGGAGAAGACCAGGTTCTAGGTTTTGCATTTTAATGTTTGTTTTGTTGAGACAAATAAAAAAAAAAAAAAAAAAAATGACATCAGACGCCTTCGGGGCGAACGTGTCGACGGCTGTGACATCACCCGGTGAGTGACACGTGTTCGCGGTGGTTTTTTGGCCGTCGATGAACGGCGGTGATGTCATTCTCGTTAAAAGAAACGGCCTCTCTCGGCTGGAGGTTACCGCGCTGTACCTACATACCGACGCGGTGACATCGCTACCTCAGAGGTGGAGACACACAATGAAGTCATTGGCAGCGATTCACACTAGTGAAAGATATAAACCTCTGGTGTAACACAGGTGTCTGACGCTGAGTCACTTCCTTGCACCACAAGAGCGTTTCCTAACAAATAAAGGTTCATTTTTATGGATAGTTTAGTCTGGATCTGGGTCTGGATCAGGTCGTGGGAGCCTCAGAAGAGAGGGGGGACTAGGCTCGCCTCTCTCCGGCCACTTCGACTCGACGCGGTTTGGTACCAGATAACTCGTTTCCCATCACAGTTTGGTTCCAACTCGATGTGAATGTGGTGAGTGGAGTCGAAACTGCCACAGAAACTTCAGTAAACATTAATGTGCGTGTTGCTTGGTTAGCTTACGACGACTCATTAGCTTATGATGATGTAGGCTACAACAACTCAGTTAGCTTAGACTACAACGACTCGGTAAACTTAGGGTGATGTAGGCTACGGCAACTTGGTTAGCTTAAGGTGACGTAGGCTACGACGACTCAGCTAAAGTTATGAAGACTCAATTAGCTTACGGAGGCTAGGATGACTCGCTTAGCTTAGGCTACAACGACTCGTTAGCCTCACGGCGACGTAGGCTAAGACGACTCGCTTAGCTTATGGCAACGTAGGCAACAAAAACTCAGTTAGCTTAGGCTACAATGACTTGGTTAACTTAGGGCTATGTAGGCTACGACGATTGAGTTAGCTAAAGTTACGACAACTCAGCTTACGGCGACGTAGGCTACAGCAACTCGGTTAGCTTACGGCGACGTAGGCTACAGCAACTCGGTTAGCTTACGGCGAAGTAGGCTACAACAACTCGGTTAGCCTAGGCTACAACAACTCAGCTTAGGCTACAACAACTCGGTTAGCTTACGGCGAAGTAGGCTACAACAACTCGGTTAGCCTAGGCTACAACAACTCGGTTAGCTTATGGCGACGTAGGCTACGACGATTGAGTTAGCTAAAGTTACGACGACTCAGCTTATGGCGACATAGGCTACGACGACTCGCTAAGCTTAGGCTACAACAACTCGGTTAGCTTATGGCGACGTAGGCTACGACGATTGAGTTAGCTAAAGTTACGACGACTCAGCTTACGACGACATAGGCTACAGCAGCTCGGTTAGCCTAGGCTACAACGACTCGTTAGCTTAGGCTACAGCAGCTCGGTTAGCTTACGGTGATGTAGGCTACGATGACTCGGTTAGCTTACTTAAGAACACTGGTTAATATCATGACACCTCGGCCGATTTTTTTTTTTTTTTTTTTTTTTAGATACTAAAAAAGTACCTGGTACCAGGAAGTAGCATCAAGTACGAAACAATATAAACAACCAAGTTTGTAATTTATATTCAGCCCAATAAAGTGACTAATTATCAAGCAACCGTAAATCCACCATAGCCATATTTGGAGGCTGCTATCGTTGCGGTGAAGCTAACGTTATGCTATGCTATCAATGAGCAGGATAGCTAGCTTCTTCCGTTTCCTAGGACAACCACGCTGTTTCATGAACTTTTATGAGCTTTATTACGAATCTAATAGTTTCAAACAACTGCTGTTAGATCAGCTTTATGTTCGAGACCAAGATTCATTCCAGACGACGCGACGTTTGTTGGTGTTGAGATGCGGCGCCCGGTCGTACCCGTTAGCTGGGTCCAGTGCTAGCGATCTTGGGTTGTCCAGCGAGCGCGGGTTGTCCAGATCCTTACAGACCAGAACCTGACGGTACTGCCCGTCCAGTCGAGCCACCTCGATTCGGTTCGTTCCCGTGTCGGCCCAGTAGATGTTACGACCCATCCAGTCGACCGCCATGCCTTCTGGGTAATCCAGACCAAACTCGATAACGTGTTCTACCGAGCTGCCGTTCATGTAAGCTCTGCTGATCGTCTGAAATGAAGACAACGGAGTAAGTTAGTACAAATTCACGACTTTACTTGTCCCAAGTACAACTTCGTGTTTTGACGTACTTTGGCCTGGATGTCAGTCCAATATATTCTCCTTTCAGAGACGTCAAAGTCGAGAGCCGAGGCCTCTTTGACTCCCGTCAGGGGAATGGCGACGTCGTTGCTGTTGGTTCCCAAAGAGATGCTCCTGATGTTGTCCCTGAAAAGAAAATACACATAATAATTATTCATCTTTTGCTATTTCAGTCCAGATTAAGACCTCATCAATACCACTTTATTCACTTTTATACATAATGATTCAACTTAACGTCCACGTAAACATTTGTGTTCAGGAGACAGGAAGTAGAACTGATCACCGTGTTAGCACTAAGTAGCGTGTTAGCATTCAGTGGCATGTTCGCACTTAGTTTTTGCACTCTGTAGTGTGTTAGCACTTGGTGGCGTTAGCAATCAATAGCATTAGCACTACATCAGTGGCATGTTAGCACTCTGTGGCATGTTAGCACTCTGTGGCGTTAGCAATCCATAACATTAGCACTACATAACACGTTAGCGCTTGGTAGCGTCTTCGCACTCAGTAGCTTGTTTGCACTCTGCAGTGTGTTAGCACTTGGTGGAGCATTAGCACTCAGTAGCGTTAGCAATCAATAGCGTTAACACTACATAGCAAGTTAGCATTCAGTGGCACGTTCGCACTCTCTAGCTTGTTAGCACCGCACTTGGTGGCGTGTTAGCACTCTGTGCATTCTGTGGCATGTTCGCTCTCTGTAGCATGTTAGCACTCGGTAGCTTCAGCAGTATATAGCCTTAGCACTAGATAGCGTGTTAGCACTTGGTAGCGTGTTCGCACTCAGTAGCTTGTTTGCACTCTGTAGTGTGTTAGCACTTGGTGGAGCATTAGCACTCAGTAGCGTTAGCAATTAATAGCGTTAGCTCTACATAGCATGTTAGTACTCAGTTGAATGTTATTACTTGGTAGCATTAGCAATCAAAAACGTTAGGACTAAATAGCATGTTATCACTCAATAGCCTTAGCACTAGACAGCACGTTAGCACTTGCTAGCGTGTTCACACTCAGCAGTGTGTTAGCACCAGTAGCGTAGCAGCAGTACCTGTTGGTGAAGAGCAGAAAGGCCTCAGGCACCACACAGCTCTGCAGGTCTGACAGCAGCTCCATTCCCATTGGACAAGCGCAGGTGACGGCCTGTCGACGCCAGAAACAAAGATGGCTGCACCCGCCGTTATCCACCGCGCAGCCGTTCGTACCTGGACACAAATCAGAAGAGGTCAAACTCTAACTGATAACATTCGTTTTATGTTGTTTTGCTCAGCGCGTTCCTTCTTTACCGTATGTTTCGGTCACTTTAGTTGCCTTCAGTCCCATTAAATCCGGCAGCTGGTCGATGATGATCTCCCGTACGGCCGTGGCCTTGTGGACCCTCTCGATGCTGCGTCTCTGCCAGTCGGTCCAGTAGATGTAGTCGCCGAGGAGAGTGAAGCCGAAGATGTGAGGTAGTTTGTCTTCTAGTAGAACCTGTCTGTTGGTGCCATCCACGTTGATCACCTGAAGAGACGGTGAACAAAAAAAAACGAAACACATGAAGCAGCTGCTTTTTGCTAAAAACACCGTCAGATCTTAAAGTGACAGTCCAGAATGACTTGAACCAAATGAAAGTAAATGGGGCAGCCAGCCAAACGTATTTTAGTTGCTATTTTTTAACCACTAATAAAGCTCAAAATATCACTTCACTTCACAAATAGGGTGCCTACATATAAACTGAAGTACTGGTAATTTAATAAGTGTAACAGATCAGCAGATTCATCATTTTCCAGCCAAATATTCTAGAAAATGATGAATCTGCTGATCTGGAACACCTTTCATCACCAGTTGTTATGAAAACAAGGTGTTGGGTAAGTCTTGTAAAACAGTCTTTTTTATTAACTCTCGGTTCACTTGCGTGGGTTAACCAACACCTTATTTTTATAACAACCGGTGATGAAGGACGTTCCAGATCAGCAGATTCATCATTTTCCTGAACAACAGGCCAATGTGTCTGTGAGGAGCGAGCTCCTTGTAACCACCGACAGGAAGGGTTAATAAGTAACTCAAAAGACGCAATCTCATCTCAGACAAATCTGATAGTAAACTTTAACACAAGTGTTGGTGTGTCTACGTTGGATGTGGTTCAGCTGATTAAGTTGCACTTTGTTTCCTATAAAGATTTAAATTTCAAACCAGAATCACTTCTGAGCAAAGAAAACAAAGAAAAGTTCAACTAAGAACGAACTGTATCTGAAATTTCACGTATTTTAAGTTGGTTGAAGTAATATCGAATTTGACCGACTTGTTTTCACAACCAAATAGTTTACAACTAAAGTAAATGGGGCAGCCAGCCGAACGTATCTAAATTGTCATTTTTAAACCACTAATAAAGCTCAAAACATCACTTCACTTCAGCAGCAGCATGAGTAGGGTCCCTACACATAAACTGAAGTACTGATAACTTAATTCCAGATCAGCACATTCATCATTTTCCTCGCTCTTCACAGACACATCTTCTGGTCGTTCAGGAAAATGATGAATCTGCTGATCTGAAAGTTCAAGTTATTGGTACTTTTACTTCATCTGTGCTACTTATTCGTGCTACTGAGGAAGTGAAGTGATATTTTGAGCTTTATTAGTGGTTAAAAAATTACGATTTAGATATGTTTGGCTGGCTGCCCCATTTACTTTCATTGTTAACTGTTTGATTGTGAAAAACAAAAGACGGTCAAACTCGATATTACTTCAACCAACGTAAAATACGTCTTAAGGGGGAGTTTGACTCGTATTCATGATGAAATGACTCCAGACCGTCACTTTAACACTTTTTAACGTACTATTTCAGATACAGTTCGTTCTTAGTTGAACTTTACTTTGTTTTCTTTGCTCAGAACTGGTTCTGGTTTGAAATTTAAATCTTTATAGGAAACAAAGTGCAACTTAATCAGCTGAACCACATCCAACGTAGACACAACAACACTTGTGTTAAAGTTTACTATCAGATTTGTCTGAGATGAGACTGCGTCTTTTGAGTTACTTATTAACCCTTCCTGTCGGTGGTTACAAGGAGCTCGCTCCTCACAGACACATTGGCCTGTTGTTCAGGAAAATGATGAATCTGCTGATCTGGAACATCCTTCATCACCAGCTAAATATGAAAGTAAATGGGGCAGTCAGCCAAATCTATCTAAATTGTCATTTTTTAGCTACAAATTAATCTCAAAATATCACTTCTCTTGATGCATCTGCTGAACTGGAAAACCGCTTATGTTGTTACAGATCAGCAGATTCATCATTTTCCACGAACATGTCAATCTATTGTTCAGAAAAATGATGAATCTGCTGAATTGAAACACTTACTAAGTTATCAGTACTTCAGTTTATGTGTAGGGACCCTATTCATGCTACTGCTGAAGTGAAGTGATATTTTGAGCTTTATTAGCGGTTAAAAAATGACAATTTATGATACGTTTGGCTGGCTGCCCCATTTACTTTCATTGTTAACTATTTGGCTGTGAAAACAAAAGACGGTCAAACACGATAATCTGCTTGAATCGAGGCGAAAACGTCTCAGCAGAATTCCTCGCATTTGTGAAATCTCTGGGACGGCACATTGAAGGAGTTCAGCGGTGTGTGACGGGCACACACACACACACACACACACTCAAACACACACACACACACACACTGGCGCAAGCTTCAGATGACTGTAGTACGTCTAAAATTAAAGCCGGGCTATTTCAGTCGACGCTCGGTCCAGTAATAGGACAAACTTTGAGGAGGAGGAACGCTCTAATTGAAGCCTTGTCAATTGCAGCTCTTGGTTTCCACTCGTGTGTGTGTGCACACACACACACACACACACTTACAGCGAGTCTAAAATAAGCGCCTCGTTGAGACGCCAGGCTTTTGTGATGTTAAAAAAAAAAAAAAAAAAAAAAAAAAGTCAGCAAGTGTAGAAAATATGACACAACCAGTGACTTTACCAACAGCTGCTTGTTCTTCCAAAGATTACAAGTCACGATAAACGTGGAAAAACACGAACGGTTTATCTTGGAAAAAGCCTGGTGTTTTAAAATGGGTGTGTAGACTTTTTTTTTTCCTTGTATCCACTGTACACACACACACACACACACACACACACACACACACACACAGCAGGGATTTGTTGGCAAATGCTGCCTGTATCGGTTTTCAATAGCCCTGCGACTGATATAAACACACACGCGGGCAGAGCTGGCAAAGTGCTTTTGTAATCTGTGTTTTGGCGAAGAACTTTTGGTTTTTTTTGGCTGCATTTCCTGTCGCTGACGCTGCTAATTTGACAAAAACGTCGCCGCGCCAACGTTTACGCGGTCCTAATTCACCGCCAATACGGAGTCAAACACACCCTCAGGAGATATGTTACGTTTGTGGAGGTGATACCGAGTTCACACCCAAATAGCTAACAATGAAAGTAAATGGGGCAGCCAGCCGAACGTATCTAAATTGTCGTTTTTTAACCACTAATAAAGCTCAAAACATCACTTCACTTCAGCAGTAGCATGAATAGGGTCCCTACACATAAACTGAAGTACTGATAACTTAATTCCAGATCAGCACATTCATCGTTTTCCTCGCTCTTCACAGACACATCCACTGGTCGTTCAGGAAAATGATGAATCTGCTGATCTGAAAGTTGAAGTTATTGGTACATCTACTTCATCTGTGCTACTTATTCATGCTGCCGCTGAAGTGAAGTGATATTTTGAGATTATTAGTGGTTAAAAAAATGGCGATTTAGATACGTTCGGCTGGCTGCCCCATTTACTTTCATTGTTAACTATCTGGTTAACAGCTGGTTGTTCAGGAAAATGATGGATCTCGGAATAACATTGTGTTTGACCGTCTTTTGTTTTCCCAACCAAATAGTTAACAATTAAAGTAAATGGGGCAGCCAGCCAAACTTATTTAAATTGTCATTTTTTAACCACTAATAAAGCTCAAAATATCACTTCACTTCAGCAGGAACATGAATCAAATGTCGATATCACTTCAAACAATGTAAAATATCTCTTGAGTGGGTGTTTGTGGGTTCAAATGACTCGGGGCCGTCACTTTAAAAGGTTTCATGTTGCCCCTTTAATCCAGATTAAAGTGTTGTTGCTGTGATGAGCAGCTATCTTAGCTTAGTGAACGCTCATTTAAATATCTATTGAGAGAGTAAAGGGGGTGTGTGAGGAGGGTGAGCAAACAGACAAAAATAAAAAAAAAAAAAAAAAATAAAAACCATTCACTTTGATGGGCCTCTGATCCGAGGGAGGTTCCTGACCCCGTCCACAAAAAACCTTTTCATTTATCACGGTGACACAATTAGACATGGCCGTCGCAGTGAAAAGACGACTTTCTCTACGCTCTGCTCCTCCCTCGCTCTCTGTCTTTTCTCGTTTTCTTTCTCTCCTCTTTCCAAGGAAGAGTTATGTGCGATTTTTTTTTTTTTTTTTTTTTGTTTTCTCCCCGTTTCGGGCGCGTGAGAACGTCTCGTTTCTTGACGGACGCGGGAGGAGAAGAAGTAACAAAAAGGTCTGATGGTTAAATAAAAAAAAACAAAAAACAAAAAACAAAAACGAACCAACCTGACTTCAGAGGTAATAAACCAAACGGCCGGAGACTCGCGGGGTCGGAAACCGAGATGCTCAAGTTCGCGGCGATGACGTCGCCGCTGGCGTTGTCACGGCGACACCAGAACCTCGACGTCTTCGGTTCCCTTCGACAAAATCGGCGCATTTATTTTCTTAAAAGGAAACGACGCCGGCGACTTCCTGTCCCTATCTATCTATCTATAAAGTTATAGATCTAACTAACTAACTAAGGTTCAAACTTTCAGAGAAACAGCAGGATGCTACCTCCAATAAACAGTAGAAAAAGAATTAAAGGGAAGACACTAGGATACTACTTCCAATGAAAAGCAGAAGAAGAAAATAAGCTGCACATGAAGGAATCGTGATTATGAAACTTTCTGACAAACAACAGGATTCTACTTCTAATAAACAGTAGAAGAAGAAAAGAAATAGGACATTTTGTTTATCTTTGCATCTGTGGTTCAACGACTCTGACAAACAGCAGGATACAACTTCCAATAAATCACAGAAGAAGAAGAAAAGAGCCGCAAGATGTTTCGATTATGTATCTATCAGGATGATTTAACGGCAAACGAGCGGACTTGACCGTCGACAGCGCGTCACACACGAACAGCTGGAGACCGGTAGCTACCGCTGCTGCTCTCTCACCACAACAGAGATGACATCAGACCGCAGCATTAGCATTTTAATAGGATACATAAGATCAGCCGCGGCGCAGATGTGGGCCAGAGGCTGAGCTCCCACAGGAAATGAGACACGCAAGCCTCTGTCGCTTCACTGCAGCGGGCGGACGGTCGAGCGTACGCAGCAGAGACACGAAGAAGCGGAGGAAGAAGATAAATAAAGACGGAGAAAGCTGGCGGGACACGGTGGAAACTCTGAGCAACGACAGGTGTTTCTGTTATTCCTCTAAAAACTGACGGGGTTTACGGGAACGCGTCAAAACGCCGTCATAATCACTCGTCAAGTCAAGTTTGTCGATGACTCCGTCAAGCGTCGGTTCGTTGTAGACTAACCTCCCCACCAAGAGATATTTTACGTTGGTTGAAGTAATATCAAGTCACAACCAAGTAATTAATAATGAAAGTAAATGGGGCAGCCAGCCAAACGTATCTAAATCGCCATTTTTTAACCGCTAATAAAGCTCAAAATATCACTTCACTTCAGCAGTAGCATGAATAGGATCCCTACACATAAACTGAAGTACTGATAATTTAGTAAGTGTTCCAGATCAGCAGATTCATCATTTTTTCTGAACAATAGACCGACATGTTCGAGGAAAATGATGAATCTGCTGATCTGTAACAACATAAGCGGTTTTCTAGTTCAGCGGATGCATCAAGAGAAGTGATATTTTGAGATTAATTTGTAGCTAAAAAATGACAATTTAGATAGATTTGGCTGACTGCCCCATTTAGTTTCATTGTTAACTATATAGCTGGTGAGGAAGGATGTTCCAGATCAGCAGATTCATCATTGTCCTCGCTCTTCATGGCCACATCAGCCGTCGTTCAGGAAAATGATGACTCCCGAAGTAATATCGAGTTTGGCCGTCTTTTGTTTTCACAGCCAAAAAGTTAACAATGAAAGTAAATGGGGCAGTCAGCCAAACGTATCTAAATCGCCATTTTTTAACCACTAATAAAGCTCAACATATCACTTCACTTCAGCAGTAGCATGAATAGGGTCCCTACACATAAACTGAAGTACTGATAACTTAGTAAGTGTTCCAGATCAGCACATTCATCATTTTCCTCGCTCTTCACAGACACATCCGCCAGTCGTTCAAGAAAATGATGAATCTGCTGATCTGAAAGTTCAAGTTATTGGTACATCTACTTCATCTGTGCTACTTATTCATGCTACCGCTGAAGTGAAGTGATATTTCGAGCTTTATTAGTGGTTAAAAGATGACGATTTAGATACATTTGGCTGGCTGCCCCATTCACTTTCATTGTTAACTATTTGGTCGTGAAAACAAAGACGGTCAAACTCGATATTACTTCAACCAACGTAAAATACGTAAAATTTCAGACGCAGTTCGTTCTTAGTTGAACTTTTCTTGGCTCAGAACTGGTTCTGGTTTGGAATTGGAATCTTTATAGGAAACAAAGCGCAACTTTATCAGCTGAACCACATCCAACGTCGACACACCTTTAATACACAACAACACTTTTGTTAAAGTTTACTATCAGATTTGTCCGAGATGAGATAGCGTCCTTTACATTACTTATTAACCCTTCCTGGCGGTGGTTCCAAGGAGCTCCGGTGGCTAATGAGTACGCGATAAGACTTCGTGGAAACGGTTCAAACGAGTCCGACGGGAAAGTCAAGTCCGTTAAGCTCCAGAACCCAGAATTCAATGCTGTTTCTATCCCACGTTTTTGTTCCCGTGGTGAACGAGTTGAACAAATTCCCAGTGTAATACTACGATGTTTTGTTTAACGTTCAGTATAAACATCGGCAGACACGGCGGTTTCAGTCGGAGCTTTGGTGCGGTGCCGTACTTTTTTTTTTTTTTTGCGTACTCGGAACATAAACCAAAGCTTTGATTGGTGTTTGCAGCCAACAGTAACACTTGGCTGGAAACATTGACCCAAAATAACCCGTCAAGAGTGAATACTCAATCTTTGTAAAACAAAAACCAAGCTAGCTTCTGTTTATTTGCTCGCTTGCCTTGTAAAAAAAAGACGTGGTTTGGGTATTTTAAAGTGGCACAATGCAGTTTTTTTTTTTTTTACAACTCACATACCTGGAGCTGAGTGGTTTACAGTAAAAAAAAGAAACAGGAACATGTGAGTATTTACTAACAGAAACCCTGAAATACTGCTCCATTATCCTCCAAAATGTCTTGTTTTCACAGCCAAATAGTTAACAATGAAAGTAAATGGGGCAGCCAGCCAAACGTGTCTAAACAGTCATTTTTAACCACTAATAAAGCTCAAAATATCACTTCACTTCAGCAGTAGCATGAATAGGATCCCTACACATAAACTGAAGTATTGATAACTTAGTATATGTTTCAGATCAGCAGATTCATCATTTTCCTGAACAACAGGCCGATGTGTCAGTGAAGTGTGAGGAAAAATGATGAATCTGCTGATCTGGAACACCCTTCATCACCAGTTGTTATGAAAACAAAACGTTGGTTGAAGTAATATCGAATTGACCGACAACCCAAATAGTTAACAATGAAAGTAAATGGGGCAGCCAGCCATCCCTACACATAAAATGATGAATCTGCTGATCTGGAACACTTACTAAGTTATCAGTACTTCAGTTTATGTGTAGGGACCCTATTCATGCTACTGCTGAAGTGAAGTGATATTTTGAGCTTTATTAGTGGTTAAAAAATGACAATTTAGATACGTTTGGCTGGCTGCCCCATTTACTTTCATTGTTAACTATTTGGCTGCGAAAACAACTTCGAGCAACGTTTTGTTTTTATACTTTCTGTTCCCTTTACATGTCACGCGTCGCGATGCGTCGGTCACATGTTCATTCCGTCATGTGGCGTTCGCTTTATTTATAGATAAAACATTCCAGTTTCAAAAATAGCCTCGTTGAGTGTTGTGTTAACCCTTAACGTCTTGGTTCGCCTCCATTTTTCTTCCCGTTTCAGCTTGATGATGAACTGTACTTGAGTAAAAGCGTCGTAGGAGTTCTTAAAGACGCAGTACGCGCGCAGACGCACTCAGTTCTGACGTTAACGTAACTTTTTTCCGGATCAAAACTTTGGAGTTTTCGCGCGGCGTCAGGATCGTCGGAAACTTTGCTCAGGTCCCGTACCGGAGTTCGGCGCCGCTCAACGGGAATGGGATGAATTTTTCTGATGGGAATTATGGGAAATTTGAGACGGATTTAAAGGAACACACACGAGTCGTATGTATACGAACAGAAATAGGGAAAAAAAATCGGCAGCTCCGGGGTGAATGGAGGAAGTAAAATTACGCTACAATATTTTTGCTGTATTACTATACTCATGCTCCTCAACTTCAGCTTTGATAATTCCCAGTTTATTCCCGTTAATTCTGAGACTTTATCAAGATTTCTGGAAAATATACTCAAGTAAAAGCGTGTTGAGTGAATGTAAACGTACTCCGGAGCTTAATGAAACAGGTTGAGGAGGAAATTCCTTCACTCGTTTTTTTTTTTGTTTTGTTTTTTTGGAGTCGGACACCTCGAACACTCACCCACTCGGAAAGAAGTTACCATATGGCTCCATGGTGCGAGTGAATGGTGCGACACAGTCGATCTGCATAATCACAACAAAGCAAGACGTGTGTGTGTGTGTGGAGAGAAAGCAACGCATCAGTCAAGCGGCTAACACACACACACACACACACACACACACATTCCTTTTCAAAAGCAAGGGGCCTGTGGTAACTTCAGAGGATTTTTTTTTTTTTTTTTTTTTCCACAGACGAGGGGGTTGGGTGGGAGGCTACGGAGGCAAAAAAAAAAAAAACAAAAAGAAAGGGGGAGTCGGATTTCTTTAAAGACGCGAAAACACAAACCGGAGCGAGAGACGATTTGATTTCCTCGTTTATCATTATCCCGGTTCCCTTTTTTTTGTTTTCCGCGCGATCGCTACAGTTCGACGCGCGCGCTACGTTGTTTTAAATAGAAGAAGAAGAGTTTAAATACACAAACAAAATGCAAGTAGACGTGCGTCCAAACATGTTGAAAAATTGATAAATTAATGATAAAAAGTACTTTTTTTTAAAAAAAATTTTGAGCAAATTACATAAATATGTCAAAGTCCAGATGTTTGGACCAGATACCGTACCCGCCGCAACCGAGAACCCAATTTTTTTTGAATATTTTGGACCTAAAATTTTTTCAAAACGCAAATTAAAACAACTCAGACGCGTCATGTTGTTGTTTCATAGATCAACAAACTGAATGTCGGAAAACTTCTGCGGTAAAATTTGGCAAAATTTTTCATTTTCTCGCAATTTTTATTTTCAACTTTTTTAACAGACACAAATGGCGGAGTTATAAACGCATCAAATATGTGAAATATCAAGAAATATCACGTGATCGAGGACTCCCTCCAGAGATATTTTACGTTGGTCAACCCACAATGAAAGTAAATGGGGCAGCCGGTCAAATGTATTTAAATTGTCATTTTTTAACCACTAATAAAGCTGAAAATATCACTTCACTTCAGCAGTAGCATGAATAGGGTCCCTACACATAAACTGAAGTACTGATAACTTAGTAAGTGTTCCAGATCAGCAGATTCATCATTTTCCTGCCGGTTGTTCAAGAAAATGATGAATCTGCTGACGTGAAAGACACTTTATCACCAGTTGTTATGATAACGACGACGTTGGGTAAGTCTTGTAAAACAGTCTTTTTAATAAACTCTCGTAACAACTCGTGATGAAGGGTGTTCCAGATCAGCAGATTCATCATTTTCTTTACACTTCACGGAGTTGTTTCTTTTAAAAAAAGATGAATCTGCTGATCTGAAACACTTACTAAGTTATCAGTACTTCAGTTTATGTGTAGAGACCCTATTGATGCTACTGCTGAAGTGAAGTGATATTTTGAGCTTTATTAGTGGTTAAAAAATGACAATTTAGATACATTTGGCTGACTGCCCCATTTACTTTCATTGTAAACTATTTGGTTGTGAAAACAAAAGACGGTCAGACTCGATATTACTTCAACCAACGTAACAAATATCTCTCGAGGGCGTCGAGTGCTCTATTTTTAGATCGTCCAATCACTGTCGATGGAGGTAAAAGTTAGCGATTAGCTTTAGCCTCGGAGTTTTTGCACAACTCAAACTCAAACTTCTGACCGAATCTACATCTGTAAATGTGGTAAAAAGCTTCTGAGCAGAATTGGACGGCGCGCACACACACACACACACACACAAGAGAGAGACAGAGGCAGACGTACAATGGAAATGTCTTCACACCCAGCAGCAATTTCTTTTCAACAGGATAAAAACAAGACTGAAATGTGAAAAAAAAGCCCCTTTGAGGTGGGTCCTTTCACTCTGACAGAGGGAGGGAGGAGGAGGATGGGGGAGGTAGGAGGGAGGAGAAGGAGCAGCAGCAGTAGCTACACCCCCCACCCTCCTCCTCACACACACACACACACACACCTCCCCCCTTTTCAATTGGTAAGCATTCAGCCAGAAAGCTCAGGCATTCACTATTTTGGTCCAGTCTCTCTCTTCTCTGTCCGACTCTCACTGTGTGAAAATGTAACGTCAACGTCAACTCGACGTCAAACCCCACGACAGCCGGGAGATAAACAAGAAAAGACGTAAAGCGGCGAAACCCAAGCAAACGGGAGGATGTTTCGCTTTAGTTGCCGTAGCGACGGAGTGAAGGAGAACACCTGCTTCAAAGAGTCGGAGCGTCAACGCTCGCGCCACCGACTCAGTCTGGTCGACTGTTTCCTCCACTGACGCGTCCGTCAATACATTATCAATACATTATCAATACATTACCAATACATCCATACATCTGTCTATATACAGGTCTGTTTATCTATACATCTGTCTATAGATCTATATGTATACACACACATATAGACGTGTGTGTATATATGTACATCTATATATGTATATGTCTTTATATGTGTACGTTTATATATGTGCGTCTATATATATATATATACGTTTAAATATGTGTACATCTATATATATATATATATATATATACGTCTATATATGTGTACATCTGTATCTATACATCTATATGTCTATATATCTACATCTATATGTGTGCGTCTATATCTGTACATCTACATCTATATATGAGTACGTCTATATATGAGTACGTCTATATATGAGTACATCTATATATGAGTACGTCTATATCTACATCTATATATCTACATCTATATGTATGTCTATATATGAGTACGTCTATATATCTACATCTATATATGAGTACGTCTATATACGAGTACATCTATATATGAGTATGTCTATATCTACATCTATATATATGTCTATATATGAGTACGTCTATATATGTGTACGTCTATATATGAGTACATCTATATATGTGTACATCTATATATGAGTACGTCTATATATGTGTACATCTATATATGAGTACGTGTATATATCTACATCTATATATCTACATCTATATATCTACATCTATATATGAGTACGTCTATATATGTGTAAGTCTATATATACGTCCGTCCATCTATCCACTATGAACTGCGGTGAAACGGTGACATCACTTCCTGTCGTCTCTTCATCTATAAACATCATCAGATTCAGTTTTAGTTTCTTTTTTTTTTTTTTTTCATCTTAACGGTCGACGATTAAAACCAGATCACGTGACAGGAAGCGAGCGCCTGTGCCGCTTCCTGTCCGCTAACGACCACAGCCCACACAGACAACGCTGGTCGCCACGACAACCAGGAGGACGAAAGCGGAGCAGCCGATCTACAGACGAACCTCGATCTTGTCCGTCTTGGCGTCGCCCCAGTACAGCTTCCCGGCGGCGTGGTCCAGAGCCAGACCGTTGGGCCAACCCAGAGAACTGTTGAGCAGGACCAGGCGCTCCGTCCCGTCCAGGTTGGCTCTCTCGATCTTAGGATGGTCGCCCCAGTCGGTCCAGTACATGAAGCTGTCGCACAAACACCTCGGCTTTATTAACAAACCATTACTGAACATATATAATATGTATGTTAATCGGTGGTGTCAGAATCAATTATAGTTTATTTATTTGTTTTTGAAAGACTCGAATGTTGTCGCACTGTGTTTAAATATATTTCAAATAAGTAACAAATGTATATTTAAATATTTTCTATAAATTTTTCATATATAATCATTATAATATATATATTATATATAAAATATATTTATTATATGTTTTTGGAAAAAAGATTCCATTTAATATTATATTTGAATATTATATAATATTATATATATATATATATATATATATATATATATATATATATATATATTCATATATATATACACACATATATTTAATGTGAATTGAAAATCTATTGTTCTACTATTAAAAGTTGATCTGGTCTAACTTTGCAACTAAACAAATCAAAACCAGACCGGTTCCTCCAGCGTCTTCCGTACCCGTTAACAGGATCCAGGACGATCGCTCTCGGTTCGTCCAGATTCTCAGAAATTAAAATCTTCCTGGACGTCCCGTTGAGTCTGGTGACCTGAAAGAACATCCACGCCGTTCAGTTACAAGCGTCTAAAACTTCACGTTTTATTTTATTTTATTTTTTTTTTTAAAGGTCAAAAACAAGTCCACCCACCTCGATCCGGTCCGTGCCGGTGTCGGTCCAGTACAAGTTCCTGGCCACCCAGTCCACGGCGATGCCGTCGGGATGGTTGATCTCCGTGGTGACCAGCATCATGGCGTTGCTGCCGTCGATGCGAGATCGTCTGATGGCGCAAACCTCGTCGTCCGTCCAGTAGACGTAACCTTCGACGGGGTCGTAGTCGATGGCGATGGCGTGTCGGATGTCGTCGACCTGTAGGACGATGTCGGTGAAGTCGGGCAGGTCCAGCGAGATTCTCCGCAGGTCGGTTCGTCTGGCGAGAAGCAAAACTTGTTCCGCTCCTGGAAGGAAACGACGAACGTTGGAAAAAAAAACAAAAAAACAAACGTTACAAACAGGAAGTGATCACTGGAAGGCTGATCAACATCAACATGAGACGACCAACCTGATGGCTGTTTAACTGAGTTAATGTCTATTTCACCACCTGCCCATCTTCTGTTTTCACAACCAAATAGTTAACAATGAAAGTGAATGGGGCAGCCAGCCAAATGTATCTAAATTATCATTTTTAACCACTAATAAAGCTCAAAATATGACTTCACTTCAGCAGCAGCATCAATAGGGTCCCTACACATAAACTGAAGTACTGATAACTTAGTATGCGTTTCAGATCAGCAGATTCATCATTTTCTTTGCTCCTCACGGACACATTGGCCAGTTGTTTGAGAAATTGCTGAATCTGCTGATCTGAAACACATAGTAGTTTATGTGTTGGACCATATTCATGCTACTGCTGAAGTGAAGTGATATTTTGAACTTTATTAGTGGTTAAAAATGACGATTTAGATACATTTGGCTGGCTGCCCCATTTACTTTCATTGTTAACTATTTGGTTGTGAAAACAAAAGACATTCAAACTTGATATAACTTCAACCAATGTAAAATATCTCTTGAGGGGGAGTTTGACTTGTATTTGGGTTCTAATGGCTTCAGGCCACAAATGTTCCAGATCAGCAGATTCATCAGTTTCTTCTCTCTTCTCTGACACATCAGCTGATTGTTCAAGAAAATGATGAATCTGCTGATATGGAACACATAGTAGTTTATGTGTAGGGACCCTATTGATGCTACTGCTGAAGTGAAGTGATATTTTGAGCTTTATTAGTGGTTAAAAACTGATGATTTAGATGTTTGCCTGCCCAGATACTTTCATTGTCTTTTGTTTTTCCAACCAAACAGTTAACAATGAAAGTGAATGGGGCAGCCAGCCAAACGTACTTAAATTGTCATTTTTTAACTATGTAGTTGCATGAATAGGGTCCACTTAAACTAAAAAGTAGTGATAACTGCTGCTTTCCTTTTTTTTTTTACTCCGACCCCTCGTCCCTTGAAACAAAGTGTCGAGGTTTAGGTGTGAAAACATTAGCTCGCTACTTTACATTGTCGCTAGTTGCTACGTGAGACGATGCGACAAGTCTCCATGACGACCGAACAACCCAACAAAGATGCCGTCACCGTCATAAGAGTAAAACGTTAGCAAAGCGCCGACTAGCGACTGCTGAGCTAACGTCATCTTCCTCCACACACGCTGTGCCGGTGAGTTTTTAAAGTTAGCGACATTAGCGCATTAGCTAATGCTTACAAACACTGTTGCCTGGCGGTTAGCGATTTAGCTAGCACGATGCGTTAAATCTACTAGAAAAGAGTCCTACTGTTAGATCAACGGAAAACATGAGCGAAGTGACGACTAGCGACTGCTGAGCTAACGTTAACTTAGCGACTGCTAAGCTAACGTTATCCTCCGATGGCTGTGTTGCTGAACGTTAACATTAGCGACATGAGCAAACTAGCTAACGTTAACGTCAACGAACGTCATTGATTAGTGGTTAGCAACAAATTAGCTTAATAAGTTAAATTTATTAATAAAATCGCTAACTTTTTGTTGCTAACTGGCCTAAAAGACGTGAAGCAGGAATACGATTGGTCCCAAATATCTTCTGTTGCTTAGCAACCGCTCTTACGAACGCTGACTTTTTCCTTCAATTGGAAAAAAAAAAGTAAAGTAGAGATGTGAAGGCACTGTCCAGCATTAGTCCGTCAGCGGTGAGAAACGTTTCACTTTTGGTTTCTCGTCTTCGACGCAACAGAGTGGAAACAAAAGGCTCTTGTGTCCTGAGGGATCCTGGTCCGTGTTCAGCTGTTGGTCCAGATTTAACCGGAGCTTCACCTCATGGGAGACAATTAACGTTTTCTTACACCTCTGACTCTGAAGGGGTTTCAGTTCAAAGTCTCCCTTCTCCTCGCTCTTTTTGCTTTTTTTATTTCTCCCCCGAAATGTGCGTTCAACGCTATGAATTCGCCGCAAAATAAATAAATAAATAAACATTACAAGAAAGCGATGGTTTAATGGTTTAACAACAACAACAACAAACACTTCTGGTTTGTCACTTCCATTTAATTTACTACAAACCTGTCGGAGAATCAACGACTCAACCGTTTATTTTTGACCTGAACCGATCCCTCATTAATTAGTTCACCACTCGCTCATGTCCTATACCGACACACTGAGGTTTAACAGGTGAGCGCGCTCAAAATAGGAACTATAAGTCTGGAAGTATGTGTTGTTTCTGTTAGCACGCTTCCATTTATTATACTTTGGACACGAAATACTAAATTAAGTAAAGATACTGAACTACAAGTTGCCCCCCAATGGCCGTTCAATTGGGTTAAGGTCTATTTCACTACGAAATCAAGTCAAACACCTGCTTGACCAGTCTTTTGTTTATACAACCAAATAGTTAACAATGAAAATGAATGGGGCAGCCAGCCAAATGTATCTAAATCGTCATTTTTTAACCACTAATAAAGCTCAAAACATCACTTCACTTCAGCAGTAGCATCAATAGGGTCCCTACACATAAACTGAAGTACTGATAACTTAGTAAGTGTTCCAGATCAGCAGATTCATCATTTTCTTGAACAGCCGGCCGATGTGTCAGAGGAGAAAGAAACTGATGAATCTGCTGATCTGGAACATTTGTGGCCTGAAGCCATTTGAACCCAAATACAAGTCAAACGCCCCCTCAAGAGATATTTTACATTGGTTGAAGTAATTTTGAGTTTGACCGTCTTTTGTTTTCACAACCAAATAGTTAACAATGAAAGTAAATGGGGCAGCCAGCCAAACATATCTAAATTGTCATTTTTTAATCACTAATAAAGCTCAAAATATCACTTCACTTCAGCAGTAGCATGAATAGGGTCCCTACACATAAACTAGTAGGTGTTTCAGATCAGCAGATTCATCATTTTCTTAAACAACCGGCCAATGTGTCCGTGAAGAGCGAAGAAACTGTTGAATCTGCTGATCTGGAACACTATTCATGCTACTTCTGAAGTCAAGTGATATTTTGAGCTTTATTAGTGGTTAGAAATTGACAATTTAGATACGTTTGGCTGGCTGCCCCATTCACTTTCATTTTCGTTTGTTTTCACAACCAAATAGCAAACAATGAAAGTAAGCGGGGCAGTCGGCCAAACGTATCTAAACTGTCATTTAGATACAGGTCCCGTCAGATTAATTGTTTCCTTTTTTTTTTTTTTAACCCATCGCTTACCCCGACCCCTCATCCTTCGAAACAAAGCGTCGGGGGATTGAGAAGAAGATGATTCAAGAACTCGAAACTCAAACGCTGCGTCTCAGTTCGCATGATTCCGCTTTTAAAACCATTTCGAGCGCGTTCGCGCCGACGAGTATGTTAACGCCCGGACGGTTTTTCGCTCGTTAGGGTCAAAAAGTTGAGCGTGGAACGACGGACGCCGAGTGTTCGAAAACATAGTGAACCGAGGGTTGTTTCCATTGTTACCGACGGATAAACGGAGGGGAAAGAATGAGGAGGGACGGACGGGGGGGGGAGCATCTGTGATTCCACTCTTCTCTTCGCCCGACTTCATTCTGAGACACTTAAAAGACCCCTGACACACACACACACACACACACACTCTGCTGGCAAGACACAATAACAAACGCCTTCAATTTAACCAGCCAAGCAAAACAAATTAGAAGCACCGACACACACACACTAACTGCAGACTGACACAATAGGGCATTGTAGTTTTATTTTATTGTCGACAGCGTCTGAGTGATTGGTTGGCGTGCTTCGTTCAAATGTAATAGATACGCACTATTACGACGCAGTCCGGCGGACAAGACGAGACAAGACGCGCTCTCACGGCGTTCGCTCGGGACAAGGTTCTATTGTTTTCGGCGACGGTGGGAACCAACATGGCCGACGGCGGTGGGTCGGCAGGTTAGTGTCCCCCCCGCTCTGTTGGCCGGGAGCTGACGCATCGGTACTGGTGACAGGAAGTGTTAAATAAAACGTCAGAATCAGATGAATCTACGTCAGCTGAACGGTTGTAGATCGATGAAGACGTTCAACCTTCATCCGAGAGTCTTCAGCGTCGGATTCAACCATTTTCGACGACGACAAAACGTCCGAGACGACAACCGGCACGTCGTCAAGATGTTCTTTATCGCCAGCGAGCGTGACGGGGGACAAACGGCAGGGATGTGGCTACGAACTGGCTGCATACAGATACAACCACCAACAGGAAAACGCTACCATAACGATCAGGAAGTAGATCGTACACTGACCTGGTTTACACGTCTTTCCGTCAGGTTTTAGTTGGACGCCGGTGGGACAGGCGCAACTGTAGAAAGGCTGGACCGGCGAGAGGAGGCAGAGGTGGCTGCAGCCGCCGTTATTGTCGCTACACGGAGTCTGGACTGTGTCCACATCGGGAAAAGAAGGACACTCGATTAGCTTGTGACAACAGGAAGCAAAACAAAACAAGAGAAGCTGGCCGAACTTACTGTAAGGTTGCCGATGAGACTCCAGGACCTGGATGTCCATCGGAGAATAGATCCCGCTCAGGATCTCTCTGGCTTTGTCTCCGCTGTTTTTGTTGCAGGCGTGAATGGAGCGGGTCTGCCAGTCGGTCCAGTACAACGTCTCCTCGGACAACGTCAGCGCGAAGGGATGGGTGAGGGTTCCCTCCACCACCGTCTCACTGTCCCACACGAAACGAAGCAGAACGCAGCTTTAACGACGGGAGGGAACGATACTTCCTGTCTGGCACATGTTATTTTGTTACGTTTTAACAAGTGGGAGACGCCAAAACCCTCATTATTATGTCATAATATTATAATATTCAGCCAAAACCAGTTTAGCTACTTGTTGCGAAAACAACACGACAGTTTCATCGACTCGGATTCAACCGCATTGTAGAAAACGCGTGTTTGTTTGTTCGAACGGAAATCAACCGGATCGTTGTGGATTCTTGAAGCCAAAACCAAACGTGGCTTAAACACAAGCGGCGACACCAAAAAAAAAAAAAAAAAACTTTCACACCTCAACACAATGAGGCTTTATTTAAAAAAAAAAAAACAAAACAATTTCTTACTACAACCACAACTCGACAAACACGTGTCAGACGCTTAAAAAGAAGAACCGGGCCTAAAAACAGACGTACTCGACTGATTTGTAAGAAGCAGAGAAGTGTCGTTAATATCTTGACCACATTCCACTACGATGTGATCAGTTTTTACTTCCTGTTTTTATTAAAAGACGACGTTTACGGAGATTGTCCAGGCCTAGTGAAGGTATGTTCCCTCTTTCTTTCTTTCTTTCTTTGTGTCCTTAGGGCCAAACAATTCCATTAAAAAAAAAAAAAAAAAAAAAAGCGTGCGTGTGAGCAAGTGTTAAGATTTGATCCGGACCCCGAATCGAGCGGGAGGCCTTTCAGAACCACTTACAGGAAAATGTAGTCGCGCAAACGCGAATAGGCAGCGGATCAAAGGGAGGCTTGTATTTAGAATATCAACACACTCGAAAACTGGCTTTCATCAATCATCGTTTTTTTTTTTTTTTTTCCCCTTCCTATGTGTGTGCGCCGTAAAAGCGGAGGGTGCCTGCCAGCGGTGGTTGAAAGGGGGGAAAAAAAAAAAAAAAAAAAAGAACAAATTTAACCAGCTCCAGATTTCAAAAAGCGGCGTCGAGGCCGTTCGAGAAGAACGCGCGCGCAAATTATTTAATTACCGAAGCCGTCGGGTTCATTTAAACTCCAACTAAAGCGTACGTGTAGGTTTTTTTTTTTGTGTGTATACGTACACGTGCGCTCGGTCAAGTTGTGGGGATGCGAATCAACGAACAGCTGCACAACAAATATAAATATAAATATAAATATATACGTTTACGCCAACGCGGTGCGCCGTAACCGTTCGGCTATTTGGAGCCGAATGGTTACGAAAATCCCGACCGTTTTCGCCCCATCCTCTAAAATACTACCCCTTAGCTCTGCCCCCCTCTCTTTAGCGCGTGAGAAATTTCCCAGCATGCACCAGGACGCAGTTGTCAATGATTTAATGAATAAACTTATCAAATGCTGGATTTATTAAGCTAACCGATAACGGTCAGTGACGTTAGCTTAGCGATCGCCGGCCGGTCGATCAGTGCGTGGACGCCACGTTTGTTTCTTGTCGTCACGGAGACTCGTCTTTAACGTAGCAGCTAGCGACGCCTCGAATGTTTTTTTTACCCCTCGACACTTTGTTTAAAAGGACGAGGGGGTAAAAAAAAAAAAAAAAAAAGAGAAATGGGATTTGCCCCCTTAACGCATACAGCGGTCGCAGCCTGAGGTAACGACGTTTTTTTGTTTTTTTTTTCCCAACACACACACACACACAAAAAAAAAAAAAAAAAAAAAAAAAAGGATCAAGCATTTCCTGTAAAAAATTCAGTTTGAGCCAGTTTGAGTCCAACTTCTTCCACCACGTTGGAACAATCGCAGAGAAAATAAGAGAGAAAAAAAAAAAAAATCCTGTAGGTAACGAGAGAACAGCTGCCTATAAAGTTGCTGTTTCTGGAAAAAAAAAAAAATAAAACAAGTATGTAAGTACGTAAGCGCGCCACGGACGTTTGGACACTGCCGTCGATCTTAAATCGCCGGGTTCTGGTTTTGAAACGTCTGAGTCACTACTGCTTGCGGGTCGTATCGAAATGATCACATGTTGAACATATTTTCTACTTTTTTTTTTTTTTTCCCCCCCTCATTTCGTTCCACCTCCACTTCTGCTCCGTTCCCAGCGGAAGCTGAGCGCGGATCGAGTTACGCCGCCGTTGGCCGGCCGAGCGCTGCGTGACTGCGCGTTGAGGAGTCTCCCGCCCCGTTGGACTTCACACCGCTTCCAAACGAAATCACGTCGCAGTTGGAAGAGCCGGGGTTGTTGAAGTGTCGGCTCGCACGCGACGTTCCGCGGCTTCGGGAATCCCGCTAATCACAAACAAAATCAGCGTCTCCAATTAACGTGGCTACGTAGCAGAGATGGCGTCGCCGAGGGTGAGGCGACCACCATCCCTACCCTCGCGTCCGTTGACGCGGTCAAATCAGAAGCAGTAAAGCGTATCTATAAATACAGAATCTAATTTACGCCCGGATTTACGCTGGATGCGGAACGCTTGCGTTGTGTTTCTGATCCGCCCGGTGCGTTTCGGATCACCTGCTATAACCTGCTGCGCCGTGATCCGGTATCCGGCAAAATTATCCGGTATCCGGCCAAAAGAAGCCGGTGCAAACACAACCACCGACAATAATGGAACCGTATCAGATCCGCCGCCGGATCGCAACCGTTCCGCATTCGGCGTAAATTGAGGGCAGGAAGCAAACGAAGCTCTAGGAAGCGAGACACCTCTAGCTGTTGGTACGTCGAGACGATGCCACGAGTCTCCACGACGACCGAGCGACCGCAAACAAACAAAGATGGCGCCTGCAGACTCGTTCGTGCCGATGGAGTCGACGACGGATTAAAAACCGACAAGATGTTCGGCAAAACGACGTGGTAACGGAAAGTATCTGAACCGACGCTCTATAGGTTTTGAACTACTTCCTGTTGTATTTCTGGTAGAATTCAAACTACATGGAAATGAGTCGATTCGCATGCGAGTGTTTCATACTCGTCCTATTGTATTAAAAAAAAAATCGTTTTTACCGAGAATCCAACCACTAAACATACGGTCATTAGGACACACGAACGCTACGTGCTCAACTTTTTTTTTCCCGGTTTTTTTTTTTACACACTTCAACGCGTCAGCGCAAACCCACTTGAGACACTTGAACTTCCTGCTGTACTTTCTTTCCGTCGAATTCAAACGACATCGAAACAATTCGGTGGGTTCAAACGCAGGCTTGCCCCATTCGATTTGAGGAGATTTTGAGTGGATGTCCGACTAATAAGAAACAGTATACGCGAGCTGGAAGACTACTTCCTGTCTGGAAACAGAAGTGATCGATAACGAGTGCTGATATTCTTTTTATTTTGATTCTATTTATTTCTTTGGTGGAGAAACTAGAAACTTAAACCTGAACTAACTAGTTAAGTACCCTTTTTTTGTTTCCCGTACTTCTGCCGCTGTAGCAGAAACGACGAAGTAAAAGCCAGAAGAGAGGAAGAGATCGAACTGAGGAGAAAGACGAGGCTGCTGGAAGAAGAAGAAGAAGACAAAAAGACTGAGCGTTGCGAGCGAGATGCACTGGGAGTGTGTGTGAAGCTGAAGCTGAAGTGTGTGTTTTGACTGGGGCCTCCATACCGCAGTTGTGTTTGTGTTGGACAACTCTCCCATGATCCCTCTCTCTTACATTCTGTCTGTGCAGCTATTTCTCCCACCTCCCTTTTCTCTGTTGGAAAAGAAGCCGAAAACTTTTACTGCTGGACTCGATCGCAGATTCGCACCGACTCGGATCGAACCTTAAAAAAAAAAAAAAAAAACCCTCACGTGATCTCAACGGCCACGAAGAGTTAAACGGGGATAAAGGCGTTAAGTTAAGATGTTGACCTACCGGCCCATCTGCATTCCAACTATAGTCAGTTTGGGTAGTGGCCGAGAAATACTCGTACTTATAGAAAAGGCTAAGAAGCAAAAGAAGTCAGGATACTCAACAGGAGGCTGTTGAGGTACTTCTGGATTCCGATCATTCCTTGGAACGTCGTCTTGTTTTTCCCGGTGTGCCCAAACTACCCGGCGCGCGTCTCAAGTCGCATACTTTCATTCTTACTATATTTACTATTCCGAGTGCGTTCATAACGACAAGCGTGTCTAAACGCAGTGTTACTTGTTAAACCTCAGTGTGTCGGTACAGTGTTGTAGGCGAGCGGTGAAGTAATTAGTGATGGATCGGTTCCATTCAAAATGAATGGTTGAACCGTCACGGTCAAAAAGTTGTGTGTCGACGACGCCATCTTGGCTACGTAGCGTAAAGAGGACGGTCAATTCTCACACTATAGAAGTAGCTATTATACTACATGGACGCGTACTAGCGGTTTTGAGCGACTTCCTGTTAAATTTCAAGTAGAATTCAAACTACAGCATTGACCCGAATATAAGACGGTAGTTCTCCCCTAAAGAAAAAAAGTCTGAAAAAGTCGGGTCGTCTTATATTCGGGGTCCAGAGACCCGGGGGTCTGAACTAGGGTTGTAATCAAAAAAAATTCTTGGTCGGCTGAAGCCCAGAAATTTCCACTAAAACCGGCTACCAAGCGGTTGGTAGCTGTAATGCTAACGCTAATGCTAACGCTCGCACGCATCTTAAGCAGTTCGAATCCTCCATTCCTGTCTCTCTAGTATGATAGTATAGAAAGTATACTTAGTATAGTACATGGAAGTTTACTAAGTATCCGAAATGAATCCCCAAGGGATTCGCAACTGTGCGGTATTCTACAAGGTCGACCCTGTAGAATACCGCACGGTTCCTGTTTTTTCCACTTCTTCTTTTGTTCATTCTTGGAGCTTTTTTTTTTTTTGAATAGACAAAGCCACTAAAGTGTTTAAGTTTCACTTCCTCGTTCATCCCCATACAGGAAGGTTTCATACCGTGCCGTTCCGTCCAGGTTGGCTCGGTGAATGAAGCTGAGTTTGGCGTCGGCCCAGTAAAGTTTCTGCTCCACCAGGTCTATGGTCAAACCGTTGGGCCAGTAGATGTCCGCGTTCACTATCACTTTCCTGGGAAAAAAAAAAAAAAAAAAGGACCAAAAATTAAAAGACGACGAAAATTAGAAGACAACTGGATTTGTTTGTTTGGGAATTATTTCAGTTAAATTTACCTGTTGCTTCCGTCCATTCCAGCACGTTCTATCCTTGGCTCCTCCCCCCAGTCGGTCCAGTACATGTAGCTAGATTTAAAAAAAAAAAAAAAAGGTATAGCTAACAATGAAAGTAAATGGGGCAGTCAGCCAAACATATCTAAATTGTTATTTTTTAACCACTAATAAAGCTCAAAATATCACTTCACTTCAGCAGTAGCATCAATAGGGTCCCTACACATCAACTGGAATATTGATAACTTAGTAAGTGTTCCAGATCAGCAGATTCATCATTTTCCTGAGCGAACGGCCAATGTGTCTGTGAAGAGCAAGGAAACATGATGAATCTGCTGATCTGGAACACTCTTTGTCACCAGTTGTTATGAAAACAAGACGTTAAGCATAACACTTGTCCGCGCTATGTACTAGACACGTTTCACCTTCAATCTACTAGCAATGGCAATTAGCATCGCTAACGTTTAGCATAACATTTGTCCACATTATGTACTAGACACGCAAAACCTCCTTCACTTTACTTATGCTAGCACTTAGCATGGCTAGCAATTAGCCTAACGCTTGTTTACTGTATAAACTAGACATGTGAAACCTACTTAATTCTACTAGCTCTAGAGCTTAGCATAGCTAGCAATTAGCGCGACCCAATTCTACTAAAATAAATGACTCGTTCTTGCTGAACAAATATAAAGACACGTTCGAAAAGAGGCGCGTGTCCGTTTTGAGCGTTTCTTACCGTTGCGAAGGGTTGAGAGCTACAGCTCGAGGTTGGTCCAAGTCCATCCAGAACAAGACCTTCCTGGACGTCCCATCCAGGTTGGCCACTTCGATCCGATTGGTCTCAGAGTCGGTCCAGTAGAGTTTTCTACCCAACCAGTCGCAGGCCAAACCGTCAGGACTGTCCAACCCTGAAACCACCACCGTCTGACCCGTTCCTAGTGCTTCTTTAAGGGCTGCGACAAGAAGATAAACGGGTAAGTCGGCGCTTTGAGAACTTTCACCAACGTAAACACCAACAGGAAGTGGTTTGTAGTCTTACAGTTGGATGACTGATTCCAGTGGGTCTGTTTGATCGCCTCCTCGCTCACGTCCGTCCAAAATATAAGGCCCTCGGAGTACAGGAAGTCCACGGCCGCCGCATCCTCCAGGTCGCTGACGACGATGGCCGACTCGGCCCGCACGCCCTCCGCGTCCACCAGTCGTACGTCGCGCCGGTTGGCGAAGAGGAGGAGTGGCGAGCCTGGAAGTAGAGAAAGTATCGGACGTTGAAACATTTTTAAAACATTCAGAATCATACAACAAATAATATTTGAGATAAATAGTGATGTTAAGTGTTAGCAATGCTAAGCGTTAGTGATGCAAAGTGTTAGAGATGCTAAGTGCTTGTGCTTAGATACTAAACGTTATCGATTCTGTTTGACCATCTTTTGTTTTCACAGCCAAGTTAACAATGAAAGTAAATGGGGCAGCCAGCCAAATGTATCTGAACTGTCATTTTTTAACCACTAATAAAGCTCAAAATATCTCTTCACTTCAGCAGTAGCATCAATAGGGTCCCTACACATAAACTGAACCACTGATAACTTAGTAAGTGTTCTAGATCAGCAGATTCATCATTTTCCTGCCGGTTGTTCAAAAAAATGATGAATCTGCTGATCTGGAACACCCTTCATCACCAATTAGTATGAAAACAAGATGTTGGGTAACTGACGTAAGTGTAACGAAAGTTTATTAAAAAGACTGTTTTACAAGACTTACCCAAAGACCTGTTTTCATAACAACTGGTGCTGGAGGATGTTCCAGATCAGCAGATTCATCACTTTCCTGAACAGCAGACCGATATGTCTATGAAGATTAATGAATCTGCTGATCTGAAAAAAATACTAAGTTATCAGTGGTTCAGTTTATGTGTAGGGACCCTATTGATGCTACTGCTGAAGTGACGTGATATTTTGAGCTTTATTAGTGGTTAAAAAAAAATAGCAGTTGGATACATTTGGCTGGCTGCCCCATTTACTTTCACTGTGAAAACAAAAGTGGGTCAAACTTGAAAATGTAACGTAAAATATCTCGAGGGGATGTTTGCGTAGTGAAATAGACCCTTGGGTTCAAACTGGTTCAAATCCCAATTATTTCAAACGCTTAGCATCGCTAAAGTTTAGCATAAGACCTGCCGACGCGAGTACGGGCGGCCGAACTCGAAAAACTTAAAATGAATATGCATCCTGTTGACAGACAGTAAATAGTAAACATTACAGCACTATGACTGAATAACCATTAGCCCGGAGGTATAACAACAACAACAAGGCGTCTTTATTTTTATTTATTTATTTATTCATTTATTTATTTATTTTCCAGATCAGATCAACGCTTCCATTCTCTTGCAGAGCAGCGGACGTCACAAGTCGAGTCGACGAAGTTCTAGACGAGCTTTCCGTGACAGATAGAAGAAGAAAAAAAAAAAAAAGGGCTCGAATTCCTGCGAGGAATGTGTATTTTACGGGTCTGGATTCCGATCGTAGCTGTGTGAGTGTGTGTGTGTGTGTGTGTGTTTTCATGTCAATGTTGAGATGTTGTCTTGCTGCTAGTAGCTGTGACAGCAGCTGCTGCTGTCACAGCTACTGCCTCTGGGGGGAAAGACTGTGGTTTAGGGCTGGCAGGGTGACAGACCTGTTACGCCGTGGGTTGTCTTTTTTTTTTTGGTTTTTTTTTTTGTGCCTACGCTGTGATCCCAAAGGATTAAGGACACGACGTCTTGTTTAGCACGGATGCTAAATCAGATCCCGCAGCTCAAACGCTAGTTTCTAAGTCTCGGTCTCTAGGAGGGAAACACAAAGTGATGTTAAAACCACCTGCGTCGCGTCACGTTAGCGCTAACGCCGCTAACGCGACGCGGACAGGAAGCGTCCCGTGGTGTTTGGCGGACTAGAACGTTGGCGGTGGATTCTTTGGGTCCTATGGGTTCTGGTTGTTGGAAGAAGAGACATCCGGAGGTCTGGTTGGACTCTTCGTTACATTCCCGGACTCATTTCGAGACGCTAACGCTTTCGGGGTCGCACGCGTCGAAGCCAGGTCATCGGAAGTCGTCGGCGGTTGCTGTGTAAAGACGACGCGACGGGTCTCCATGACGACCGCCCTTAAAGAGTTCTAAAAGTCAGCGATTTCATTCATTAACTAAATGACACATTAAATTTATTAAGCTAACCAACAACGCTACGTTAGCTTAGCGATCGCTAGTCGTCGCTCTGCTAACGTTTTCCGTTCATCTGATAGCACGCTAAACGAGTCCGTAGACATCTTTGTTTGTTTGTCGTCGTTCGGTCGCCATGGAGACGGTAAAGTAGAGGAACACTTTGTTTCAAGGGATGATGGGTAAAAAAAAAAAGCTCCTTTATCTTCTGTTGGGTGGACGGACCCAAACTATTTCCAGGACATAAATTCAGATGAAAAGAAACTCTCTCTCTCTCCCGACGAGCTGATGAATTTAGAGAAGTTTCGAGATGATAAAGATAAAGATGAAAGGAAACTTCCAAATATGGTAACAACTGTATTTTCCTGAGTCTAGATGAAAGAAAAATGAAGAGATATTCCTCTGATTCCTCCGACTGTCGTAAAGACAAAAGAACACTTTTGTTCTTAGATCTACGGAGCAAAAACACACATGTAGTCTGAACCAAAATGGAGGACGCAGGTGCATTTATGCTAATAACTTTAGCTTTTTTTTTGTTTGTTAGCGAGTTAGCGCACTAGTATGCACTCTGATTTTTGTCTCACAAGGTCAAAGAACGCTGCAATTTACGCATGTTTGCTAATAAACGTTAGCCCACACAATCGCAGGCTAACAACAGACGCTAGCTAGTGAGGTAGCTGTACAGACGGGCTAATAGCTAACAGTTACGGTCAGCAAATGCATCCAAAAAAAAAAAAAAAAAAAAACACGTTCTTAGTTCTTGAAGGTGATTTATATAAGATAAGATAAACTAGCTAACTGCTAATGTTAGCGCTGCTGCCGCACAGTGTAACACGATGCTAACGTTAGCAGCCATTGTTAGCCTACTGCTCCGTCGTACGTTTTCAAAACCTTACGGGGTGACGACTGTGCTGTCGCACATTTACGGCAACTTCGGTAGCTGCGATGCTAACGCTAACGGCCAACGCTGAACGTTTTAAGGCGCTAACAATTGCGCGGGTATCCGGTTACACACGGACAAACACGGACTAGCGTTAGATAATAGTCATTTTCTATTAGCCATAGCTGCTAGCCGCTAACCCGGATGACGTTAGTTTAGCTTGGCTAGGCTAGCTAATGCAATGCTAATTCTCCCCGATATATATATATATGACGTATTTCATACAAATACACATAATAATATAGGCGGCTCAAAGTAAGCTACAGGTTGCTAACGCTAACTTCTTAGCATAAAGACAAACGCATCTGAAGATAAAGGGTAAAGACGTCGTACAAAGATGGCAGCTGGAAAAGAAAAGATGAGGCCAAGAAGTTTCTGAAGTGCACACACACACACACACACATGTGTGTGTGTGTGTGTGTGTGTGTGTGTGTGTGTCTCACCTTAGTCTGCGAGTGTGTGTGTGTGTTTTGTTCTGCTTGGTGAAAGCTAACAAGCTCTCTCGCTTTACGTCTTATCAGAGTCCATCTTAACAGGGCTGAGTGTGTGTGTGTGTGTGTGTGTGTGTGTGTGTGTGTGTGTGTGTGTGTGTGTGTGTGTGTGTGTGTGGAAGGAAGAGATTTTCTTCACACCTCCCCAGTTGGGACAAGAAAAATGTGTGTGATGACTGCAGGGAGCGTATTTATGCAGCCCCTGTGTGTGTGTGTGTGTGTGTGTGTGTGTGTGTGTGTGTGGACCCCAGAGAAATCAAGGTAGACTGCTACACACTTCCTGTCTCTCTCTCTCCCTCCATTAGACTCCGACCAAACACCGAACTCCTCCAGTTTCACACCAGAGACGACGCGAAAAACAAGAAGAAGAAGAAGAAGAAGAAGAAGAAGAAGAAGAAGAAGAAGATATGAATCTCTTCCTCACATTCCTCCTCAGCAGAGCCGTCGACTAAACAACCCCCCAACCAGAAAGCTTCAATCCAACTCAGATAAAGAAGAGTCTCATTCATTAACGTCAACGTTTTAGGCTAAATCGGATCAAAACGAGCAGTTTCAGGACGATTTATTCAAATTGGTCAATTTTTTTTTTTTTTGTCGTTGAACTAATGAAGCTGCGTGTTTGCGAATCAAAACATCGTCATCAGACGCTGCTTTTCATTTTAAAAAGCGACGATGTCATTTTTTCGGTTTTACCGGCGACGTAAAACTCATCGTATGAATCGAACGTGTCGCACTGAAAGTCAAAACCGCGTCGTGTCAAACTGAATCACGAATCGGATCCGTAAAAAAGGATTGTTCTGTATCGTAAACCTGAATCGTCTCGGCTCGTGTCGAATCGTACCGCGTCGTAACTCGAGACGTGTCGTATCGTAAAAGAACCGTACTGTATCATTAACTGAATCGTGTCGTAAAGAATCGTACAGTATCGTGAATCAAACCTTATGGTAAAGAATCATTCGGTATCGTAATCCGAATCGCGCTGTACCGCAAAAGAATCGTATTGTATCGTAACTCAAACTGTGTCGTATCACAAAAGAATCGCATTGTAGCGTAAACTGAACGGTGTCGTAAAGAATCGTACTGTATCGTAAAGAATCGTACGGTGTCGTAAAAGAAACGTGTTGTATCGTAACTCAAACTGTGTCGTATCATAAAAGAATCGCATTGTATCGTTAATCAAACTGTACGCCACTGCAAATCAAATCGTGTGACATCGAACTGAATCGTTTTGTACGTGTATCGCAAAGAATCAAATTGTATCGCAAACCAAATCGATCTTGTATCGAATCATACCGCACTGAACCGAATCGTATCGCAGCGAATCGTTTCGTATCGTCGTTTTTTGACGTTACTGACGATGCAAAATTAGTTCAAAAACAAGAAAAAAAAACCTGTAAATAAAAAAATTAAAAAAAAACCATCTGGTGAATTTAAAATCAGTAACGAAGCAGGAAAATTTGAAATGAAATGATTAAAAATATTCATTCAAAAACAGATTCGAATCCCGACCGAGTCGAACTTTCCTGTCTCAGTCGTTAAAAGGCAAAAAATATTATATTTATATATGTAGAAGCTATATAAAATAAAAAAACAGGTACAACTTAGCATCTGTAGCTTTAAGAACCTGTTGGACATTAATTTATAGTTTTATAAACACAATTAGCAGCGATAACGACACTTTTTGAACGAAACAAAGTAGATAAAACCCTAAATGATTCATTTAGGCTTCAAAATATGAAAAATAATAAACTTTGTGAGCTGTTGGGGTAAAAAAAATGAAAGATTAGCTTAAAAAATAGTGTTTTTTTGCTAAAATATGGCCGTCGTAAAGAAAAAAGTCCCGTCAGCTTGTCGTCTTTCTTTCTTTGTATTCGTGGAGTACAGGAAAAGAAATTCCACTCATATCTCGCGTCTGACAAAACAAAACAAACAAAAACAACAGCGTTTGAGATAAATACCAAACCCCACCCACACCTGCTGAGACGAGCCCGCGTGAGAACGGATCCGTGTGAAAACGTAAAGTAAAAGACGTCGCTTTCTTTCTTTTTTTCCCCCCCGTTCATTTGTTGGTTTTGACATGAAAAAAACAAAAAAACAAAACTAGCGGCGTAACCTGCGCAGATGAAGCCAGACCAGACAGACAGAAGAGTCAACACACACGCAGCTGTGATGTTTGTCAGACGGTGTTAACACCGCTCTGACGTCCGCTGACCGGCCGCTGTGAAGTGTGGCCTGTCTGGCGAGATGTTCGACACATACATCGCAAAACGAGAGAGTGAGAGTATATATATATATATATATATATATATGTGTGTGTGTGTGTCGAAAACACTTCTGATAGATTCTGTTGTAGGTTGAGTAATAACATATAAGGTCACATTACAGGGCAAACTAGAATATATAAAGTATAGCTCTACTTTCATTATATATATATATATATATATATATACAGAGGCACTGTCTGTGTTTATATGTATATGTACAGATATATATGTGTATATACACACACACATATACAAATATATCATATATACATATATATATTTACTGTACAAAATATACACAAATATACGCATTTATATACGTGTGTGTTAATATTTGCACACACACACACGTACATATGTGTACGTATACACGTTCAAAATGATATATGTATACATGTAATTATACATATACACGCGTATGTAGTCATATATACACATGCATATACACAGGCTACCACAAAAATGTGTATGTGTATATATATTAAATATATATACACACATATACACACACATATATATATATATATATATATATATATATATACATAGACATCCAACATCATCACGATAAAACTCAACTTTCATGTCAAACAGGTTGAGTGATGCGATGACGTCACTTGTAACAAGTCAAACCACAATATATAGAGAAAGTTTTTGCTTTCGTCATATATAAATTAACCATAAAATTAAAAAAAAAAAAGGATAAAGTTTGTTACTTGCACGAAAACGTTAAACGTCTCCTCCTTTTTTTTTTTTTTTTTTAACTGTTTCATAAGTGTCAACAGACTTTTTAGTTATATATTTTATATACATATATGTATATAAAAAGCAGTATTTTATCTATAAGCTCCGCCTCTGACCGGTCACTTTTCAGACGACTATTAAATAAAATACGTAAACGAAAAGAAAGTGACGTTTATAAACAAGGTTGAGTTAGAGATCAAAGCGTTTTAAAGTGTTACGTTGCGTTTAATTGCTGAATTCTAGAACTGATTCATATTCACTTTATACATATATATGTATATAAATATATATAAAGTGAAGCTGAAGTGAGTTTGTGTGATATCCGACACCGACTAGCTTGGGAATGGCGAGGCCCCCAGAAAATAGCCTGATCCACTTTTTTTTTTTTTTTTCCTCTTTAAACTTCAAACTTCATTTAAAAAGCTCCAGGAAATAGACGCATACCACTTTTTTTTTTTTAACGTATAAAACAACTATCGGCGAAAGACGTTAATGGTTGCGGCTAATTACTGGAAATTGTTTTTCGTTTTTTTTTTTTTTTTTTTTAGCTTTTATGTTTGCTAACACTGCTTGCAAAAAAAGTTTCGACACTTTGTACCCTTGGGATATGGAAAAAAAAAAAAAACTTCCAAGTTTTAGTCGCTAGCTAGCAGCAACAACTCGGTGAAGCTAACAATGAAAGAGACTAACGTCGTTTGTTTTAATACGGTTTTCCCAGATATTAGTCGCCGCTCTCGTTGTTTCCTTAAGGAAAAGAGAAAAGGATCCATGTTGTTGAACAAAAAAAAAAAAAAAAAAAAAAAAAAAAAAGTCAACGTACCGTGAACCGCCGACAGCAGACAACTCCTCAGCAACAACACCAGCAGCAGACCGCCCATTTCAAGTCCTGTGCGCTTTAAATCCATCGCTTCCACTCCATTTTTATGTAGTTGCTTCTTCTATTTTTCAGCCTAATTCAAGTTATAACCAGGTCCACTTGTTCGCGAACAACATAAGGGCTCGTGCTCAAAGCTCCGTGGCTGCATGCGACGCTTGTGCTGGTGCTTGTGCGTGCGTGTGCGCGAGCTATTTCTTCTTCTTCTTCTTCTTCTTCTTCTTCTTCTTCTCCGTGTGTCCTTCGCTACCGACTCGACTCCACTTTTCTTTTTTTTTCTTTTTTTTTTTTTCTCTCTCGCTCTCTCCTTCAGTCAAGGAGCTCGCGCTACTTTATAGTTTGGACTCCGACGAGCTCGCGCACCAGAGAGAGAGAGAGAGAGAGAGAGAGAGAGAGGAGGCAGGCGGACGTGGTGTGACGTCACCCCCAACACGAGGCACCGAGATTTTTCACTAATTAAAAGTTTTGAGTTTAAGTTCAATTAAAATGTATATATATATATATATATATATATATATATATATACATATATATACACAAAATGTACAGGTATGTATACATGTAGAACACATGTACATACATACAGTACATAGTGTAGTGTGTATATACATCTATATAATATATAACATATATGTATGTGTGTATATGTATATTTTATATATGTATATATGCTTACGTACACATAAGTGTATATATATATATACATACATTAATAATAATATTATATATATATAATATATATATATATATACATATATACTCACCCATATATACACTATATAAAATTACTAATGTACACATTTACATAATATAGAGTATATATATATATATTTTCAAATTCAAAAATGTATATTCACCATATACACACACTGTCTGTGTATATGTATATGCACATATATATACATACATATATATATAAATATGTTATATGTGTGTACATATGCATTATATATACACATATATAACATATATGTATACACATGTATATACATATAGATATATTACATATACACGTTACACTATGTACTATATGTGTACATATATGTTGCATGTATACATAAACACACACACACATATATATATATATATATATATACACTATGATAATTATTCTACTCATTCGTGACCATTAAAGAGTCTAGTTACATTCGACAGGAACATATTGATTCATTGATTAATAAATAAATCTATAACAAGTCGTGTTTATAAATTTGTTTACATCTTTTCATCACACACCTAAAGTCTCTAACACTCATTTGTAGCGACGATGTCATTGTCCACGACCAGATTGTAACTATAGATTATAATTATATAATTATACACAACGATTAAACCTGCATAACATTCTTTACGTAGACCTGTCTGTTCCCGTTTAACACAAACAAACACATTTTAAAGGAGGGGTGACTAAAAGGGCAAACTTCAAAAACTGCCCCCGGGGGCAAGTTCGCCATGTGGTAATTAGTTTGTGGTAATTTAATCAATTGTAAGTTGTTTTTTTTTTTGTTGTTGTTGAATCAGGTATGTACCATAAAGCGCATTATTAAACCAAAAAACGGCCGACGCCCGGAGGCAACGCGTGAATTATCACATAATCTGGTTTTATTGATTTGAGGAATTTGGAAAAACACAAAACACGGGATGAGATCAAGACTTTGAGATTATAACACTTTTTTCACTTTTCATCAATGAGTTCAATCAGATCAAGACTTTGAGATTATACAACCTGTTTCTACTTGAATTAATTACTACTTCCAATAAACAGTAGAAGAAGAAAAGAAATGAAATAGATTTTTGATTTATCTTTTTATTTATGGTTCAAACTTAAAATAAGATACTACCTCCAATAAACAGTAGAAGAAGAAAAATACAAGATAGTAGGATACTACTTCCAATAAATAGTAGAAGAAGGAAAAAAACTGGCAGATACTACAATATTAGTTCCAATAAACAGTAGAAGAAGAAAAAATGCAAGATAGTAGGATACTACTTCCAATAAACAGTAGAAGAAGAAAAGTGCAAGATAGTATGATACTACTTCCAATAAATAGTAGAAGAAGAAAAAAAAACTGGCAGATACTACGATATAAGTTCCAATAAACAGTAGAAGAAGAAGAAATGGAAGATGCTAGAATACTACTTCCAATAAACAGTAAAAAAAAAGAATTTAAATACATTTTGATTGTTTTGATCTATCTATCTATGATTCAGACTTTCTGATTAATAGGATACTACCCCCAATAAACAGTAGAAGAAGAAAAGAAACACCTATGTTGTGTAAATGCTGTTCTCAGACTTCAACAAACATCATATCCTAAAACTCCTCAGGAAACTCAGAGACCTGCACACCAGCGAGTCCATGTGATGTGAGGCTGGAGTCCAGGACCCTAAAACCAGACTGGGACCCGTCAGACGTCAAAAACACAAGTCCACGGGGGAAGACGTCAGACACCAAACAACTACCGCTGAGATGATTCAGGAGGTTTCGGGAGGGAAAGGACACGCCTTGAAATTCTTATAGATAGATAGATAGATAGATAGATAGATAGATAGATAGATAGATAGATAGATAGATAGATAGATAGATAGATAGATAGATAGATAGATAGATAGATAGATAGATGTGCTAAATTGTATAAATTAACAGTTTTAACTATGTATCTTTATAGTATTAAATGTAATATGTTCTTCTTCTACTGTTTATTGGAGGTAGGATCCTATTAATCAGAAAGGGATGGATGGATGGATGGATGGATGGATGGATGGATGGATGGATGGATGGATGGATGGATGGATGGATGGATGGATGGATGGATGGATGGATGGATGGATGGATGGATGGATGGATGGATGGATAGATAGATAGATAGATAGATAGATAGATAGATAGATAGATAGATAGATAGATAGATAGATAGATAGATATTTTCAGAACCTAATCAGAGGGATATGAGAGCTTAAACAGAACCAGTGAACATCTGGGTTGAGATATTGATCACTTGATGCATAAAAAGTTAAAAAAGAGATAAAAAAAAAAAAGAAAAAACTTCCATCTCATCCCATCTCGTCTTCCAACAGTTCAAAGTCGACGACAGTAGGACAAATTGAAGGAGGCAGGTGAATGATGTTGATCTGTTGACTCCAAATGGGTGTTTTTACTTATATAAAAAAGAATTAAAAGAAGCTGATTTAATGGTGTGAAAAAAAAAACAAACAAACAAAAAAAGTGCTGCTACTAAAGCTTGGACGGAGATGGAATCAGAGATAAAATGTCCCAGATCTCTGTCTTCACCTCGAGTCGAGCCAACCCTGGCATTTGTTTCCTCCTCCTCTTTCTTTCTTTGTGGATGCCTCGGTTTTCTGCTCCAACTGGCCTCCGCTCTAAAGGCTCCGTAAACTCGAAGCACATGTTCTCCTTTGGCGATCTGCGTACGTGTGAGAGCAGCGCGCAGATATTTCCACAACACAGAATACGAAGCACAGACCAGGTAGGGCTGCTGTGGCCAGAAAACAAACAAACAAACAAACAAACAAACAAACAAGGAACCAAAAAGATTCATGTTTTTCACTTAGGAGAAAAGAACGTGAATCATCAGTAGAATATATATATATATATATATATATATATATATATAGACTCCAATTATGTTTATATACAACAATATATACATACTCCAAATATAATCACTAGGTTAGTTTGGTATATTTGTAGATATGTTATATAGCTATATATGATATAGATATGTTAAATTATAACTATACGTGTGTATGTGAATATAAATGTGTATATACATATACTCACACACGTTTATATAAACAGAGTGTGTTTATGTATGTATATATATATATATATATATATATACACACACACACATATTGTCTCCAATTATGTTTATATACAACAATATATATACTGCAAATATGAAATATAATCTAAGTATCTATATCTATATAATCACTAGGTTTAGTTTGGTATATTTGCAGAATATGTTAAATTTTATATATATATATATATATATATATATATACTCACACACGATGTGTATATAATATATATATATATATATATATATATATATATATATATATATATATATATATATATAGACAGAATGACCGTGTCCATTCTAGTCAGGACATTTCTACGCTCTCAGCTTGGCTGTGTGAATTCGTAATCAAACGTCTTTGTTTCCTCCCTCCTCCCTCAGTCACCTGCAGCCCACGGCCGCCAGCGTCTCTTTGATCCGCCCGCCGCTCTGCCAATATCAGACCCATCTCAGCGTTGGTCTGCGCTCTCCGGCCTATAAAGACGGAGGCTCAGCAGTAATATATATGAGTGTAACAAATACCTTTCTCTTTTCTCTCCGGGTAACAAGGAACAGGTGAGGCTCACAGCTGCCAGCGCCGCTTTTTTCTTTCTTTCTTTCATTTTTTTTTTTTTATACGACTAAGTCATTTCACATGTGAGAGTCTTGATTGTAAGATCACAGCTTTACAGTCTTCTATAGATGTGTATGTATGTGCTAAATTGTATAAATTAACAGTTTTAACTATGCATCTTTATAGTATTAAATGTAATATGTTCTTCTTCTACTGTTTATTGGAGGTAGGATCCTAATAATCAGAAAGGGATGGATGGATGATAGATAGATAGATAGATAGATAGATAGATAGATAGATAGATAGATAGATAGATAGATAGATAGATAGATAGATAGATAGATAGAATCAAAATATATTCCATTTACTTTCTTCTTCTACTGTTTATTGGATGTAGTGTCCTATTAATCAGAAAGTTTGAACCATAGTCGCTGGTCGACAATCGAACTTCAAACTTTTCAGCGTGTTTCTTTTGTCTCGTTTGTTGTTGTTGTTGTCATCAGCAGCTTGGTTGGATTAGTTCGGTGATAAAATGGGGACAAAAGGAACAAATAAGCGTATCTGGGACTCGGCCAGCGTTTGAGTCGTCGTACTGGCAGAGCTACACGTTGTTTTCTGATCTAAATTTAGAAACAATAATCAATCAGCCTGAACCATCTGGACTCAACTCAAGACGGAGCGAAGCTACTAATGAGAACTTGGACGGAGCTTGTGGTTTTCTAGTTATAGGATCGTCTTTCTAAGCACCGGGTCAATGTGTCGTCTGTCAGCTGGTCTCAGATCAGTCCAGAGTTGAGTCCAGAGGTCAGACCGGACATATTATCACCATGTATGTACACAGATCAACAGTTTTTACATACATGTAGCTGCTCTACAGGCTAATTTAACTCGATTTTAATTGTTTTTACTGCATCGCTAGTAGATTAGACGTATTTTTTCCACTAATTTGTCGAAATATTTGAATTTGCAGTTGTTTCTTTTGTTCTAAACGTCATTTTTGCAGCGTGTAGTAATACTCAACTGATGTTTTTTTGGCGCTATCGCATGTAATCAAACCAAAAATGTAGTTTTGGCTCGTGCTTCTTTTTTTTTTTTTTTTCTTGGGAGGCTTTCTTGAACATTTAAAAAGTTCAAGTACAAGAAAATATAAAAGTACACTTTTAAAAAGTGGAGTTTTTAGAGTTTTGAAGCTCAGTCTATCTATCTATCTATCTATCTATCTATCTATCTATCTATCTATCTATCTATCTATCTATCTATCTATCTATCTATCTACCTATGTTTCAAACAAATGCTACCTCCAATAACCAGTAGAAGAAGAAAATAAACAGAAGATATCTATCTATCTATAGGCATCTGTTTCCTAACGTATAACATAACCTTAACAGTTTAAATTATCTATTTTTATGTCAGGAAATATGTGTTTGAGATAAGTAAAATATACCAATTTTTTAATATCTGTGGTTCAAACTTTATGATTACTAGGATACTACTTAAAAAAAACAGTAGAAGAAGAAACGGACAATGTTTAGATTATCTATCTATCTAGTTATAGATCTACCTCTCTACCTATCTATGTGTAGCTAGATATATCTATAGATATATCTATATCTTCTATACTAGAAGAAAAAAGTAAGAAATTTGGATACTACTTCCAATAAACAGTAGAAGAAGAAAATAAATGGGAGACATTCATCTATATATCTATATATCTATATATATGATATTATGTTGTCCAAACTTTCTGATTAATAGGATACTACTTCCAATAAACAGTAGAAGAAGAAAAGAAATGAAAGTGACTAATGTAGTATTCATCCTCAGAGCGGTCGTCAAGACGTTTCCATCAACACCACAGGTTCAAATCTCATCGTGAAACTAGAAGAAAAGTCAAAGAGTCACCAAAGTCAGTCGGATTCATCCTCCGGGGACCACGAACATCATATTAATATCCGTACGAAACAGCGCGGACTAAAGTGGGACCAGACTTTCTTGTTTGTAAAAAATCCCCTGTAGCTATTACGTCTAGATGGGCCAAGACAAACAACAGACAAACACCAAAAAACACAATTAACATGAGCAAACCGCTTAGACTTTAAGCTGAACTCAAACGACCTGCAATCGTCGTTATTATCATTATTATTATTATTAAAGTTTATGTTGGGTCGGTTGAATTACCAGGTCAAACATCAAAGCCACGGGGGTCAACAACAACTAAAACAACTAAAGCAACTAGAAAAGTGTTTAATGTTCCTGTACAAAAGTCAATAAAAGAAGATCAAAACCTTCGAACTCCAAGAGCTGTTCACAATCAGTTAGAAAACAGACAACACAAATATGTTCTGATGTGTTTTCAACATCGACATCGTGTTCTCTGTTGAAATGTTGACACGGGTTCAACCTCGACGTGCCAGAAACGTCCGACGTAGCGTAACTAGAAGCATCATCGGAGAGATTATTACGTTGCTGAATGTCATCTGTTCCACCAGTCAGGTCCTGGAGACAAAACCTCGTCCTGAATCAGGTCTTTTTGAAGCCAGAAAGTTGTGTTCTCACAGTTTTTTTTTTTCCTCATCTTAATGGTTCCCACGTTTTCCTCTTAAAACTTTTGTTTTCCCTGAACCTGAAAAGACGTCCCGCTGTGTGAAATAGCTTGTGTGTGGTTTCGCCGTCGGTGATCGGGCGCACGCACACAAACCTTTTCTGTACGCATCACATGCGAGTAGTCTGGTCCAAAACGCAGCTGACGTGACTGTTAGCTTAGCTCCGCGTCCGCATCGTAAACGTCACCTGCGCTGCAATGAATCCTGGGATAGTTTGGACTGTGAAGGATCCAACTAACTAGCCAAGTTGCTAGCTACTTTGACTAACCTGGCTACACTAGCTAATATAGCTCATTTAGATACCTTAGCTAGCTAACTTTGATACCGTACTTTGATAAGTAATGTAGATATTTAAGCTAATTTAGCTACTTCAACTATCGCAGCTACATTAGTTAACTTGTCTTGGCAATACTAGCTAACTTAGCTACTTCAGCTAACACAGCTACATTAGTTAATTTATCTTGGTAACAGCTGACTTGGCTAGCTTAGTTAATTTTGTGACATTTTAGCTAACTTTGTTATCGCGGGTAAGTTAGTTATTTTATCTAACTTAGCTAATTTTTTAATGCTTTAGCTAACTCTGTTATCTCGGGTAAGTTAATTATTTCAGCTAACTTAGATACTTTAGGTCATTCAGTTAGTTTAGCTAACTTAGCTACTTCAGCTAACTCGACTACATTAGTTAACTTATCTTGGTAACAGCTGACTTGGCTAACTTAGCTAATTTTGTGACTCTTTAGCTAACTCTGTTATCTTTGGTAAGTTAGTTATTTTAGCTAACTTAAATACTTTGACTATCTCAGCTACGTCAGTTAAGTTACCTTGACAACACTAGCAAAATTAGCTAACCTTAGGATACATTTAGGTCATTCAGTTAGTTTACCTAACTTAGCTACTTCAACTAACTCAGCTTCATTACTTATTTTATTTAGCCACATTAGCTAACTTAGCTTATTTTGTGCTGCTTTCGCTAACTTTATTAACTCCTGTAAGTTAGTTATTTTCGCTAACTTTTAGCTATTTCAGCTAGCTAACTTGCCTACTTTAGACACCAAAGCTAATTTTGATACCTTAGCTGTTAACTTTAAAACTCAGCTAACTTAGCTGCTTTAACTAACTCAGCAACATTAGTTAACTAATATTTTGTAGCAGCATAGTCATCACCTGTGATGCATAAAGCTGACAAGTTACTAGCTACTTCAACTAACCTGACTTCACTAGCTGATTTAGATACCTAAGCTAAGTTTGATACATTAATTTGATAACTAATTTAGCTAATAAAGCTATCTTGGTTAGCAGCTGGATAAAAGAAGGCTAGTCAAAAAGCTACTAGCTACCTCGGCTAACATAGCTACATTAGCTAACTAAGCTAATTTAGATACCTTACCTAAAATTGATATGTTAGCTTAAACAGCTATACCAACTCAGCTGCATTATTAGACCTATTTCATTTAGCCATCTCAGCTTACTTAGCTAGTTTAGACACCTTAGCTAACCTTGATATCTTAGGTAATTTAAGTAGCTTTGTTAGCGTAAACAGTTAAACCAGCTTGGCTACATTACCTAACTTACTTTTTCCAGTTTAGCTAAATTAGCTAATTTAAATACTTTACCTAACATTTATATCTTAGCTTTAACAGCTAAACCAACTCGGCTACAATACGTACCTTATTTTATTTAGCCACCTCAGCTAACTTAGCTAGTTTAGATACCTTAGCTAACTTAGCTTAAACAGTTAAACTGACTCTTACATAACTTAATTTATCCAGATTAGCTAATTTAGCTAATTTAGTGACACTTAAAGTATCATTTAGCTAACGTCCTCTAACGTGCTTTTATCATAAAGAAACATTAAATCCAATCTATTGAGGTTATATTGATGTAAATCTTAATGAATCGAGAGTAAAACACGGACATTGATCAAAATGTGAGTGTGTAAATTACTTCTCAGACACACACACACACACACACACCTCGTTGTGTGTTTGTCGCCAACAAATGAACTCCCTCAGATCTTCAGAGCGGGTCGATTCCCAGCAAACAGGACATGCAGAGTGAGCACGCTGCTTTCAGGAAGTAATCAGCCCCGTGCAGATGGCTCTTTTGTTTCTGTCTCGACCTCCTTGATTATTTGCGAGACGTGACTCATTTAAAGTGGCTAATAAAAACACCCCTGAAAACTCAGGGGGGCACAACACTTTCACAACAAATCAAAAACAATCCGCAGTCCAACTCGGTCGACGTGTGGAGCCGAATTTCTCCTTAAGTTACGTGAATTAACGAAGAGCTGAAACGTCAAGAATAAAGTCGACGTTTCAAGATTCGAGTCAAATTTAAACAATGAACATGTTGCTGTAACTAAGCGCACAAACCTCGTTCGTCTTCCTCAGATCGGTACCAGAACAGGTGGAGGTGGTTCAGGTTCTTCTAGAGACGTAGCTGTAGAAGGACATGCGTCATAATAATTAGTCAGGTATCAAACTGTAAACAAATGACGTAATTAATGTCAGACTCACCAGGAGACTCCACGGTTTTCTGATCACTTCCTGTCCTGAGTTGTTGACTCGTGATTGGTGGATTCAAAGCCGAGACGACGAAGACGTGTTCACCGTAAAGTGACTCGAACGAATTACCAAAAAGGTTTACAAATCGCCTTTCAACACACGCTAAGGTACTAGCGTCAATAAGCTACTGTTGAACGAACTCAGCAGACAAAGTTTTGAAGTTTGTACTTTTAAGGTTCAAGATTTTCTGAGATTCTACGAACTTCCTGTGGATCCTGACGAACCAGCAACTATAAACTGTAAAAAAATAAAAGTTCACGGCTCAAGTCCTTCTTATATTTCCTTTGACAAAAAAGTCAAACCACACGTGAAGCATCGTTTCCCTGGAAACGCCAGTTTATCTATCTAATTATAGATCTGTCTATCAAAGGTTCAGACTTTCTGATTAATAGGATGATACTTCCAATAAACAGTAGAAGAAGAAGAAAAAATTAAAGATACAAGGATACTACATACAATAAATAGTAGAAGAAGAAAAATGCAAGATACTGGGATACTACTTCCAATAAATAGTAGAAGAAGAAAAAAATGAAGATACGAGGATACTACTTCCAATATATATTAGAAGAAAAACTGCAAGATATGAGGATGCTACTTCCAATAAACAGTAGAAGAAGAAGAAAAAATTAAAGATACTAGGATACTACTTCCAATAAATAGTAGAAAAACATGGAAGATATGAGGATACTACTTCCAATAAACAGTAGAAGAAGAAAAAATGGTAAATACTAAGATATTATATCCAAAAAATAGTAGAAGAAGAAAAAAAAAAAAAGGAAGATATTTGGATACTACTTCCAATAAACAGTAGAAGAAGAAAAAAACGGAAGATATTTTCACGATCTGTCTGTCTATGGGTTAAACTTTCTGACAGATAGCAGGATCCTACTTCTAATAAACAGTAGAAGAAGAAAAAAGGAAGACATTTGATCGTCTATCTATCTATATTCTGAAAGGTTGCGTGTTTGTGGAGGTCTGTGATCTACATCGGGGGTGGAGGAGGGGTCCGGGTGTTTACCGTCGCCGCGCCGCATGTTTAGTCTGAGTTCAGGCTTCTCCGTGTTTGGACTCCCCACGCAGCCGTGACTGACGTGTTGCTGCGTCGCGTCGTCTTTGTTGTGGAAAAGCGGAGAGATAGAGGGAGAGTTTCAACCCCCCCACACCTCCCACCCCTCCACCTCCTCGGATGACTAAGACGAAAAACACTCGACGCTCTGGAAAACACATCAACGTGGAGGTTGAAGTGTGTAGCGTGCACCGCTCTACAAATGGAAACTGTATTACTCAGGGATTTGAGCGTAATTCCAGGCGGTTACGAGTGTTTAGACAAAAGTTCAAATCTCCCGATGTGAACATCGGTTGTTTTGGAACCGTTCATCCCCTCCGAAGATACATTTCGACCAGAAACTCGAGCGCGCTTCGTTGTTTTTATTGTAATATTCGCCGCGGTTTTTAACCACGGTTACTGTTCCGTGTGACTAATCTACCGTGTTCTCACGTGTGGTCGTTCGCTGTCAAACGACCACACGACTTTTGTTTCGCTTAGATTCAGTTACTGTAACGAACTTGTCAAACGTTTTCACGTCTTTTGAAAACCATTTCACGTATTTTTGTGCTACTTTTTCGAACCGTCGAACCCCCCCTCAAAAGATATTTTACGTTATTACGTCGAAGTAATATCGAGTTTTACCATCTTTTATTTTCACAACCGAATAGTTAACAATGAAAGTAAATGGGGCAGCCAGCCAAACGTATCTAAATCGTCATTTTTAACCACTAATAAAGCTCAAAATATCACTTCACTTCAGCAGTAGCATGAACAGGGTCCCTACTAATAAACTGAAGTAGTGATAACTTAGTAAGTGTTTCAGATCAGCAGATTCATCATTTTCTTTGCTCCTCAAGGACACATCGGACAGTTGTTTAAGAAAATGATGAATCTGCTGATGTGGAACACTTACTAAGTTATCAGTAGTTTAGTTTATTTTAGAAACGACAACATCTATTGAAAGTTGACCCATCTATTAAAGTTGTGACCGATGCAACTTTTGCAGTTGCAGCTGCAACTTTTTTTTCCCCTGACCTTCTGCAAAAAAAATTGGGTGGTGGGTAATTTTTTTATATACTTCAACGATTACTTGAAAATGAAGGAAACTTGTTTTGGATTTTTGCCTTTTTGTTTTTTACAAATACTTAAAAAGTGAGAAAAAAAACAAGCAAGTTCGCCGACGTTCGGCGATGACTATCGGTCAAAAGTTGCGAGTGATTGGTCAAAATGGCAACTTTCTTTTCTCACTTATTAAAAAAAAAAAAAAAAAAAAAAAAATTGGGGGTGGGCAGTATTTTATATACTTTAACAATTAATTAAAAATGAAGGGAACAAAAGAAATGAGGAGGCGAGTTTGCCGACGTACGATCGGTCACATTTGTGATATTAGCAACGTAGCTTCAAAAGTCCACAAAAAAAGGAACATTTAACGTGGTAACCATGACGTTCTTCCGTTGTATAAATCTAAGTTTATAGCTTTTTTCTCCAGGAACAAATAAACAAAAAAAAACGACAACGACGGCGACATCAGTTTGGTTCTTTTATATTTTCTCTTTTTAAGTAAAATATCTTTGCAAAAGTGCGTCAGTACAATGTTGAGTTGGCACACGACAGGAGTCTCCTGTCACTTTAAACTCATCAACCCTGAAGACGAAACACACAAGTATTCAGGTTAAATACAACATGTTAGTTCAGGTCGATGTTAAAAAGGACAGAAAACACCTTCAATTAATTTCTAATGATCATATATATATATATATATATATATATATATATTACAGTTCATGAGACACAAAGGGACCGTCCATATATGGAAGCAAAGAGTGGCCAAGACCATTTGTTTGTTATTTAAATGAAAAAAAAAAAAAAAAAAAAATTTTTTGAGGATAACGTGAAATGTACGATTTGAAATGTATATATCAAAAAAAAAAAAAAAAAAAATCCAGAAAACTGAAACAAACAAACAAAACAAGTAAACAAATGTAAAAAAAAAAAAAAAAAAAAAATACCGGAAAAAAAGAAAAAATTTTACGACTCAACGTACAAAAAAAATGTAAACAAATGTATTAAAAAAAATACTGTTTACATTTAAAATAAAAAAAAAAAAAACACGTATAATAACAAAAACATTAGTTTTAATCTGAAGACGCCGTCGTCCAACACGTCACATATACATATTTATCTATATAATAATATTAATAACAATGGCTTTCTGTTTCCTTGGCTTTAACGTACAATAATACGCTTCGGTGAATATTTGGCTAAAGAAAATTCGTTGACTCGTCGACAACGAACGTTTCCGATGTAAACGAACATGAACTGTTAAGAACAACGACATTATACTGTTATTATTATTATTATTATTATTTTATTTAAAAAAAAAAAAAGAATGTAACTGAAATGTTTAGATGTGAAATTTTACCTTTTTTTTTTTTCAAAAATTTGTGTCGGTGGAGAAAATATACGGCAAAGATACGAGTGAAAAAATATTCTGAATATATTTCCAGATACTTAAAGTTGAGTGTTTCAAAAAAATACATTCACTGTGGAAGAGAAATAATAATAAAAAATATATATTTACATATTTTTATTTTTTAAATTGAAATTAACTATCTGGTATGGCCATAGTTCCTTTAATTTAATGGTTTAATACGACAAGAAACAGGAAGTGAAATGAAAAACGGACCAGGAAGTGTTTAGATGTACCAATGATAAAGTGCTAGCTTAGCGCTAATAAACGTCAAGAAAAAAATATTGATGTTTCGAATTTGGTTCAAATTTTTTTGATTTTTTTTTTTTCCTTTTATGGTGATAAAGCAACTTTTTTTTTTCCTGAACAAATAATTTTACAAAAATTTCCCTCTTGCTCATAAAGTGCACGCAGCAGAAAACGAAAAAAATGAAAAAGAAAAAAAAAAATCCGAACTTTTACGTTTCATCTCGACTGTGGTTCCGATTTTTATTATTATTATTATTTTTAAATTTAAGACTTTTTATTTTATTTTATATATTTGTGTTGGTGATAAAGCAACAAATTTGTAAAAAAAAAAAAAAAAAAAAAATTCTAATAACAAAGAAAAAAAAAGACCCATTTGCTCATAAAGTGCATGTAACGGGAAAAAATAGGGGAAAAAAAGGGGAAAAATGGGAAAAGAAGGAAACGGGACAATGGTAAACATCGGAAAATAAAAAAGGAAAGAGAAGGAAAAAACAGAACAAAACAAAACAAACAAACAAAAAAAAAAATCGGAAATCAAAAACGTGAAAAACAGAAAGAAACAAAAAAAAAATTGAAAAACAAAAAAAATTTCGTAATTCAAAAACACGTGAAAAACGGAAAATGCGTAAAAGTAAAAACACACGAATAAACAAACTAAAAACAAAACAAAACAAAAAACGGAGCAACAGGAAAAAACGTGCGACAAAAGAGAAAGAAAAACAGTAAATTTTTGTTGAAAATCAAAAATTTTGATTTTTTAACCGCTCTAATCAACTGAATTCTCCGTGTTTGATAAAATTCCGTGCGGAATTTTATCGACGAGTCGGTTCCAGAACTAGAAACCAAAAAAATTTTTTCCGATCGTTCCGGTCGTTCCTACGAAATAAAAGTCCCGTTTCCGTCCGTCGGTCCACGTCAAATCGCTTCGGTCCTCGCCGCAGCCGCTTCTTCTTCTTCTTCGGCGAACGTTCATTCGGATCCGTCCTCGCGTCCACCGACTTCTTGCTGGCGTCGAACCGACTCTCGGACAATTCGGACAAACTCGTCGCGTCGGAAGAAGAGTCGAATAAAAAGGAAGAAGAAGAAGTGAGAGTGAAAACGAAGCGGCGTCTCGGCCGTTCTCTCCGAACCTGCGTCTTCTGGCGCTAGCGTCCGGGTCAGACCCCGGAGTCCGTGTACATGCCGTTGATGAGGTAGTCCACCTGGGTGTAGTCCTTCCTCCTGTAGCTCTCGTACGCCTGCGTCACGAACACGGCCACCGTCACCAGGAAGAAGAGCAGCCCGAACAGCAGCACCGCCAGCAGCGACGCCGTGTCCGACAGCTGCCTGGTCAGAGCGTCGCCGGCCTTCGCCATGGCTGCCTTCGTCGGCGGCGCGCGCCGCCGGCCGGTCGCAGTTGACGGGAGCGGCGGCGGTAGCGGTTGTGGGAGGAGGCTCTTTGTTGGTCGGTTTCGGAGGCGTCGTTTTGGCGACTGTGCTTGTAGCTACGGTTTTGTTGGCGGTTGTTGCTTTTGTTGTCGTTGGAGGGCGCGGGGCAACTGTTGACGCTGTCGTGGTGGTTGTTGTTGTCGGCGTTGTGGTGGTTGTTGTTGTCGTTGTCGTGGTTTTTGTTGCCGTTGATGTCGTGGTGGTTGTTGTTGCTGGCGTTGTGGTGGTTGTTGTTGTCGTTGTCGTGGTTATTGTTGGCGTTGTCGGGGTTTTTGTCGCTGTTGTCGGGGTTTTTGTCGGCGTTGTCGGAGTTTTTGTCGCTGTTGTCGTTATCGGGTGGTTGTCGGGGAGTTTTTGTCGTTGTTTTCGGCATAGTCGTGTTTTTTGTTATCGGCGCCGTCGCGGGTTTTTGTTGGCGTTGGCGTTGTCGTGGTTTTTGCCGTTGGCGCGCGTTATGGCGTTGTCGGGTTTTTTGTTGCGTTATCGCGGCGTTGTCGGGGTTTTTGTCGGCGTTGTCGTGGTTTTTGTCGCCGTTGTCGGGGTTTTTATCGCCGTTATCCGGTGGCTGTTGTTGTTGTTGTTGTTGCCGTTGTCGTGTTCCTCGTCATCACCGCCGCCGCCGTCGTTGTCGCGTTGCTGCCGCCAGCGACCGCCTCCGTCTCCGTCAACGGAGGCTGATCTCCCGTCCGATTGGACGCCGGCTCCATTTCCGAACCGCCGCCCCCTGCTGGTCGTTCGATCGGAGCAGACTTGTCGGCTGAACCGCCGATCGGATCCGAGCCGGACGACAACTTCCCGACGCCATCGGCGGCAGCTTCACCTGAAGGACGAGGAATTCCGTGAATTAAACAACATGGATTCACATTCTCGTACGTTTGGTCGAGTTCAGAGAGAATTTTCAACCAAACCATCAAATTACACCGTTAATTGTTTCTCGACCCCGAACGTCCAGTTTGTCCAGGAAATGATGCGACGCAGATGAAAGTTTTTATCTCCCATTTGTGGAAAAAAGTTTGTTGTTTGTTTCTAGTTTTGGGAAGAATTTGTTGGATTTAAATGTTCTGATAATAACCTACAGGTGGAAGTTAATGGAGCGAATCGAAATCTGTTTGGTTCGACTCGTTTCTGTCTGTTATTAATCTTGTTAAGATCAAATCTGTTTCACAGCAGCACAAGACGTCGTCCTGAGAGGAAAAAAACCTCAAGAGGAAAAACGGAAATGACGGAAAAGAAAAGGTTGAAATGTGGACGAGCGGAAAAGGAAATGGAAGAAAACACAGAAAAAGACCAGAAACAAACGACAAAATATGGAAAACTGGAAGGAAAAATACAGGAAATACGGGAAGGAAAAGGAAAAACATGGGGAAAATGGAAAATAAAGGGAAAAAACAGAAATAATGTAAAAACAATGTTAAAATACAGGGGAAAAAAAATACAGGAAAAAATGAAAGGAAAAACACAGGAAATATAGAAATGGAAAATGTGAGAAGAAAATGGACAGGAAAGAAAACACAAAAAAGGGGAAAAAAAACAGAAAAAGAAAATCACAAGAAAATATGGAAAAAATGGAAAAGAAAAAAACTCAGAGGAAGACAGAAAGAAAAGGGGAAAATATGGAAAACGGAAAAGAAAAACTCAAGAAACAGGTAAAAGAATAAAAATGGAAAGAAAAGGGGAAAAAAACAGAAATAATGTAAAGGAAATGTTAAAATACAAGGGAAAAAAAGGAAAACTACAGGAAATGTAGAAACGGAAAGGAAAAATATGGGGAAAAAATGGACAGGAAAAGGAAAAACACAAAAAAGGAAAAAAAAAAACATGAAAAAACAGAAAGGAAAAATACAAAAAAAATTGGAAAAAATGTAAAGGAAAACCAGTAAAAAAAAAAAAAAAATAATAGAAAGGAAATGTTAAAATACGGGAAAATCGGAAAAATCAAAGAAAAACAGAAAAGGAAAATATAGAAAAGAAGAAAAAGACAGAGAGGAATCTATAACCGTTTAAATTCCCCATGATTGATTGGACGCTGGTTTCTATGACGACACGAGGTGAATTAATGTGGTTTTGAAGCAGATTTATCTTCTTATAATAAAACCTCGAGGCTCAGACGTGTTGTTGTTGTTGTCTGGCGCCATCTGGTGGTGAATCCTTCGTCACTACAAGTTGAGACTCAACTTTTCTCCACTTTAGCTCGTCGCTAACGTGGTTTCTAGACGCGGCGGCGGCGGCGGCGGCGGTTTACCTGACGGGTCGTCGACCGTCGTGTCGTTGGAAGACGAATGAGACGAAGACGCGACGTCGACGAGCAGAAGAAGAAGAAGAAGACAAACTGGATTCAGCTTTAACGTCTTTGGATGAACGGACATGTTGTAAACTACATAACAGCCACACACACACACACACACACACACACACTCAGACGTACGGTGAATGTACACACATTTAAAACACACACAAACACACACACACACAGGAAGACGACTGTAGACCAGGACCTGGAGAAGACACAAACAAAAACAAGGCGTTAGCAAGTTAGCTTCATTAGCGTGTAGCCAAAAAAAAAACAACAAGAAGCTAATTAGCAACATCAGCTAAAGCTACTTTTTGAGTTTATAGCTAGTTTGGTTAAGTTTGGTGATGTTACGAGTGTAGCTACAGGGGCTAAAATTAGCATTAGCAATTAGCATTAGCTCGTAAAAGTCCTCGATTTTATAATATTTCGAGCGCGTTCACATCGACACGTTGCTCGTTAAACCTCGACGTGTCGCTGCAGAACGCGCATGAGTGTGGCGAGCGAAGTAATTATTGACGGATCGGTTCCGATCAAAGTGGACGGAACGGGGCTATTGATTCTCCAACAGGAAGTAGACGGACACATCAACGCGCGTCTCAGTTCGCACACTCCGGTACTTACAGACGCCGCCATCTTGGCTACGTAATCAGCATTAACGTATCCGAATCGAGACAAACTATAGGTTTGTATTTATCAAAGTAATTTAAGGGGAAAATTTGCCTTTTTTCTTCTAATAACAAACTAAAAAAATCTTACTTTCTGCTTCCATGTAAGTACTTATTTCCGTAACGCGTAATGTAATAACTCGGATCTTTGGAGGGATTCGGATCAGTCATTTGAGAAAGTACACACTTAAAAACTTAACCGTAACCTCGTTAGTAGCGTGAGACCGAACCTGAAGCTAAATTAGCTCTAAATCAGTTTTACCACTACGATAAAAATATTTTATTTTCTAGTCGTATAAATGTTTGTCAAGAAGAAGAAGAAGAAGAAGAAGAAGAAGAAGAAGAACTCATTGTGAGTCACTCATCCGACTGACGACTCGTTGGGAGTCGGGTAAGTTTATCGGACTTAGGATTCACAAGGACTTAGGACTCGTGAGTCCCGAGTCGTCTGCGTCTAATGACTCAGGACTCGTGAGGACTCAGGAATCACGAGTCCTGAGTCATCGGAGTAAGGTAAGTCAATCGTCGGACACGTCTCACTCGACAGAGAAACGAAACTTACCCGACTGACGACTCGGAGTCGTAGTGAGTGAGTCTCTACAGTTTGCGCTGTTTTCTCGGAGTCAGGCCGTTTCGTTTCTCTTCCGAGTGAGATGTAAGATGCTTGAACGGTGCCGTTTATTGATTATATTGATTATATCGATCAAATGCGGTAGGACTCAAGTGACTCGGTTAAACACGTCTCGATTCATGACTCCTGAGTGATTCTAGGGAGTCAGGTTAATGATTCGGATCCCGAATCTTTTTCCCCGGCTACTAAAACGTCTCGGCTACGATGTAACTTTCCAAATTAAACTCTTTTCCGTATTATTCTCTTTTATTTTGAAAGCGTAAACAACGATGTAACTTTCAAAATAAAGCCTTTTCCGTATTATTCTCTTTTATTTTGAAAGCGACACATTTTAAAACGCTCTTGGTTCATCCGAAACGTCCGTTAGCTAAAAATTTGGCTAATTTCCCCCCTCGTTAGCCACTTCAGCTAGCTGTAAACTTCAATTTAAACAGGCTTAACGATAAAAAATATGCTTTAAATATCTCTATAATACGCTTATTGATCATTGTGAAATGGGTATTTCAAAATAAAAGCCCTTAAATCATCTTATTTAGCTATTTATAGAGCTAGCATGCGTCTGAACGAGCTAGTTTTAGCCTGAAGTTGCTAACAGAAGCTAACCTGTTTAATATGTAAACACGTTGCTATTACAATCAGTGAGCTGAAAACCAGGTTGTAGACCAGCCCTGAAGGCAAACAGGATGTAGTCAAAGGTCATTTACTCGAGTCTACGTGGAGACAAGTCCACGAGGACTTGTAAATAAAACCCGTAGTAAAGTTTGGACTAATATATATATAAAAGGCTGAGAACAAAATTATTTAAAATATACAACAATATATATATATCATACATTTTAAATACTCCATTAAATAGACGGTGACCAAGAAGCGTTAAGTGCAAACGAACCGTTAGTTTAAACGAGTAATTCCAAAGTTTAGCCCACACCGGCGATAGCTAACATGCTAACGACGCTACAACCGGCGTCACTTAACGTCAAAGTTATAATGTTTAAAACGTCACAATTACTTATATATATGAGTACAAATATATATATACATATACATAGATATGTAATAAGTTAATGTTAAAGTCATAACACGTTTCCGTTACTCTGACTGGACAGTGTAGCTTAGCCACATGCTAACTAGCGGTTCTGTCTTTAATTTAAATAAAACGTCTTTACCGGTTAATGTCGTGATGGCTAATATTAGCAAGAAGCTAACGACGGATACCGTGATTTCAGAGACTTACCACGGATTTGTCGAGATTCGGTAACTAAAGATAACAACCGCAGGGAGAGAGAGAGATAAGAGCGTTGAGGTCTAAACACACTTTCAGTGAAGGTAGGAAGTAACGGTTTTCTTCTTCTACGTTTGTATTTACAGCAGCGTCGGGACAACGTCGGAGTACGTCCGCCCCCCGCAGGCCCGCCAGGGTAATGCAACAATAAAATAAAATAAAATAAAATAAAATAAAATAAAATAAAATAAAATAAAATAAAATAAAATAAAATAAAATAAAATAAAATAAAATAAAATAAAATAGAGAATTATAATATATTTACAAATATATTTTGTAAATAAATATAAATTAAAAATTAAAATAAATAAACGAATATTCTAATTAATTTAATAACAACTTATTCTACTTAACTATTTCCTTTTCTATTAAATTACGATTTCCTCTAAGGATTTTTTTTTACAATTGAATAACGTACATAGATATTGTGAAGATAAGATTTATATTATTAATATTAATATTATTTAGATGCTGTTAAATATATTTACAGCTAATAAATAAATAAATAAAATAAACAATCAAATAAATAAATAAAAAGACAGGAAATTGACTGAATGACAGGTTTGGGTTTGTCTTTAATTTTAAAAAAAATCAATGTTAAAATGTAGTAATTTCTATTTTCCTAGACAGATAGATATAAATAAAGTAATGAATTATTTTCTTTAATTTTTTTATTATGGTCGTGATCACGTTGTTGAAACTCAACGGTCATTTTTTTGTTCAGCTGATTTTTAGAAATTAAATTTGTTTCTAACTTCGCTGTCAACACTGTTTTAAGTAAGTTTCAACCGTTTGAACAGAGTTGAATTAGCATTTTAGTTAGATGCTAGTTTTAGCTAACGTTTCCTCCTCGAAGCCACAGGAAAAGAACAACAAACAAAGATGTCGTCAAAAGGAAGTTGAACTCATTCTGAACTTATTACGCTAACGAGCTAACGAGGTAATGACGCAGGTTGACAACCAATCAATCACATTTCCTTACTGATGATAACGACATCTTTGTTAGCATTACTGCTATCACCTGTTGCTACTTTGGTTTAGTTCCTTTGGAAGTTTATTCCTGTTTAAGTAGCTTATTTTCACTGTCGCCCCCTACTGGTCCGGTCCTACTGATAACTTAGTAAATGAACTGAGTTTATTAAAAAAAAAAAAAAAAAAAAAAAACTGTTTTACAAGACTTACCCAATGTCTTGTTTCCATAACAACTGGGGATGAAGGATGTTCCACATCAGCAGATTCGTCAGTTTATGTGTAGGGACCCTATTCATGCTACTGCTGAAGTGAAGTGATATTCTGAGCTTTATTAGTGGTTAAAAAATGATGATTTATATACCTTTGGCTGGCTGCCCCATTTACTTTCATTGTTAACTATTTGGTTGTGAAAACAAAAGATGGTCAAACTCGATGCTATTCCGAGATCCATCATTTTCCTGAACAACCAGCTGTCAACCAAATAGTTAACAATGAAAGTAAATGGGGCAGCCAGCCAAACGTATCTAAATCATCATTTTTTAACCACTAATAAAGCTCAAAACATCACTTCACTTCAGCAGTAGAATGAATAGGGTCCCTACACATAAACTGAAGTAGTGATAACTAAGTGAGTGTTTCAGATCAGCAGATTCCTTAAGTGAAGTGATATTTTGAGCTTTATTTGTTGTTAAAAAAAATGACAATTTAGATACGTTTGGCTGGCTGCCCCATTTACTTTTATTGTTAACTACTGGGTCGTGAAGATAAAACTCAGTCAAACATATTGTTATATTATATTATTCCAAGATCCATCATTTTCCTGAACAACCAGCTGTTAACCAATTAGTTAACAATGAAAGTAAATGGGGTAGCCAATAAGTTATCTAAATCATCATTTTTTAACCACTAATAAAGCTCAAAATATCACTTCACTTCAGCAGTAGCATCAATAGGGTCAATAGGATCAGCACATTCATTATTTCATGTGTAGGGACCCTATTCATGCTACTGCTGAAGTGAAGTGATGTTTTGAGCTTTTAGTGGTTAAAAAATGATGATTTAGATACGTTTGGCTGGCTGCCCCATTTACTTTCATTGTTAACTATTTGGTTAAGTACCAGTGTATTAGTTCAGTACATTTCATAGTTAATCTCTTTTTTTTTTTTTTTAAATTTCAGCAAAATGTCGAAGCCAAAAAGCTTCTTACACTGATGAAAACTTGACTGAAACAACTTTTATTTTAATGAAAAGTTGCTGCCAGTTTAATCAGTTAATGGTCTGAAAACGTCAGACCGTCTGATATTATGTTTCCAAATTTTTCCGTTCCATTTTTTTTTTTTTTTTTACAGTGAAGCGATCGAGACAAAGAGTTCAGTGTCCTTTGTCACCAGACCTGAATCCAGTAAAACATTTACACGACCTGGTACAACAGGAAGTTGGCAGCGTCCACGTTGCAGCTGATACAAGATGATGCAATCTGGTAAAAAAAAAAAAAAAAAAAAAAAAAAGACGAGGCAACACCGAGGTTCAGCTTAATGTCTCCTGGTCTATTATCACAACAGACGACATTGTCGTGGACTAAATAATCAAATCTCCTCTTCCTGGACATTGTGGACACAGACAAGTTCAGGTTCAGGTTCGAGTTGAAACAGTTGGACAAAGAAATAAAAGTGACTCAGCGTTTCGGGCCTGACGATAGAAAGATAAGAGCTGAACGGTTAAAGGGTTAAAATGAAACATTTAATACAAAACGAACCGAACGACGTCAAATTCAACCTTTTTTTTTCTTTTTTTTTAAAGAAATGACAGTAAAAGTCGTCTTCATTCAGTTGTTTGTTCAAATATGAAGCAAATTACAGTCACAGTAACATATATATATATATATATATATATATATATATAGTATATTTATATATACAGACATATATATAAATACAGTATATGGTAGCAGGAGTGTTTACAGTTTATATAAGTATATTTATATATTTATGTTTGAACATGGTGTCTTTACACACATATATATATATATATATATAAATATAAAATATTAGATATCAATATATTTTTTATATACATATATACACACATGACATTTTATATATTTAATATATATATATATACACATATGTACATAAACACATAAAATATAAGATATTTGTATATATTTTATATCTATATATCATATATATATATACACGTATGACATTTTAATAATATATTTTTTAAAATAAATTGTATACACGTGTGTATGTATATATATATATATACACATATAGTAAAAAATATATATAATGAATATTAAAAATACACACACGTGTATGTGTAGCTAGAAAATTGTAATGTATAATAAATATTATTAAAATATACAAATGAAATATATATATATTTTTTATTTGTATATTTTTGATAATATTTTATATATACATACACACACACACATATATATATATATATACACAAATCTTTCTTGTATTTTTCTTTCATACTTAAATAAAATTAAGTAGATTTTGTTTTTAATGTCGTTATTAATAAGTATTTATAGTATAATATACTAAAAAAAAATATTTTAAAGTTATTTTGTATATATAAAAAAGTTGTGCTTATACACGAGGAGACCAAGATAAGAAACCCTGTGGTGCAGAAAACAGGAAGTGACACACAAGTCTATTAAAACATGTCTCGAGGACGACCCTGACACCACGCGCCACAAAAAAAATGTCCCACGACGTTAAAAAAAAAAAAAAAGTTTAACAACAAAAGACGTCATTTTATTCCCTTTAATCGTGACGTATTTAATGTAACTTAACGCTAAATTCAACTAACAGCAGGTGTTTCCACCGACGAAGAAGAAAACGGTTCATACGAGGACACGTCCCCCCTCGCGCGCTCATCGGTCACGGTGTCATATGGCGCGTGTATCAACATGTCTGTGATAGTAACCCGGAGGCGAGACAGCCAATTAGATACCGACGTCGGTGCGGGTTGTCAACGTAATACGCAGCGTTACTCACGCGCTCACACACACACACATTCATATACAACACGCACGCGCTCGCAACCGTTAGAGTCGCGCGTGCATGCTCACGTCCGTAGACGAAGAAAGTGAAAAAAAAAAAAAAGCAGCAGTGTCAGTATCGGTTGACCTGCTCGTGCTCACCGTCTCGTTCCTTCTTTATTCCTCGAGGAGTTTGTTTTACCGGTTTACCGGAACCGTCGCTATGCCTCTTCCCACCGTGTCCCGGTTGTTCAGGAGCGCAGTGAGGACTCAGCTGGTCCAAGTCGCTAACATCACCGCAAAACCCGCAAAACACAACATCACGACTGGGGTGAGTTGACGCAAACAAAACGTCGCCTTTGATGTCGGGACATCAAAAGAATTCGAACGCGAAAAAATTCCAGAATTTAGTCCCTTTCATCTTCACCGAACACCTGCATTCTTTTCTTTTTTTCTTTGTTTTTTCAATTTTTTCCTCAAACGCGCACATTCCGCTCAATTAAAACTGCGTCAAACTTTTTTTTTCCCCCCCTCACCTAGTATTGCTTTATTAATTTATAAATAATATTTTATATCTTTATTCCCTCGCGCTCGTTGCTCCGACGTCGAACTATTTGTTAACGTCGAACTATTTTTATCACTTTCGATACGCGCGTCAGTATCTCGCCATTATTCCGCCCAACTTCAACACGTAGACATCCTACCAGCCCCAATATAAACACAATATATACCCACACCACCTACACCTCACGTGTACACATATATACACCCCAACCAGCTATATATATTAACTTAATATTGTCAAATAGGATAATAAATGTCAAAATATTAAACATGAAACTCCACGTGACCTGTTGAATAGCTGCCAAGTCATTGCCCTTGATGCTGAAGGTTTAATAAAGGAGACTTGAACTAGTCCGTGATGAAATATATCGATATAAACGACTGTTCGAGAACATTTATACGCTCGATTTATTCTGCGTTTACTCAAGTTTTAAACAACTGCCTTCGTTTTATTACACTATTCTGTTAATCATTTATATGACGCAGCATCAGGGATGATGGGATGTTTAACTTTTAAGACACCGGAGCCATTTTGGCTCAAAGAAGAAAAATTATATATAGTTATATTTATTTTTACATTATAAGCCGTTTATAGTTTGGTAAGTAGTTCAAAAATAATATATAGAAAATACAAAAAATTTGGCAAAAATCAAACTATACATATACATTTAAAACAACCGAACACTTTTTTTCTTTATATCATAAAAAATTAAGTTAAATGCAGCTAATTTGATCTCGTTAGCTTAATTCTATTAGCACAAAGGTTAAAGATGTCGTTGATATTTGATGATTAACTTTAAAAAAATGAAGTTTTTAATAAGACGACTACATTTTTTTTTAGTGTTTAGAAGAACGAAGCACTTTTGTTTCTTTATACGACATAAAGTGATGAAGATAAACGAAGCTAATTTGAGCTCGTTAGCTTGATTTCATTAGTGGAAAGGCCAAAGCTAACGTTGATATTTGAAATTAATCAGCAATAATCATTACAAACTGTTGAAAAATGGACAATTTTATCTAAAGTGAGACTATATTTGGAACGTATACAATAAACAAACCCCTTTGTTTGTTTATACGACAAAAAAATAACAACTATATTAAGATAAATGAAGCTAATTGATCTCGTTAGCTTGATTTCATTAGCATAAGAGTTAAAAATGATGTTGGTATTTGATAATAATCACAAATAATGTTGAAAGATTAACAATATTATATAAGATGACATTACATTTTTAACATATACAACAACCAAACCCTTTTAGTTTCTTTATATAACAAAATAAAATGGACATTTTAAGCTAAATGAAGCTAATTTGATGTCGTTAACTTGATTTCATTTGTGCAAAGGTAAAAAAAATGATGTTTATATTTGATAATAATCAAAAATAATTATAAAAAAGTTAAAGAATTAACAATATTATATAAGATAACAGTACATTTTGAGCATATACAATAACTTAACCCTTTATTTTATTTATATAACAAAGGTATAAGAATATTTTACGCTAATTTGAGCTCATTAGCTTTATTTCGTTAGCATAAGAGTTAAAAATGATGTTGGTATTTGATAATAATCACAAATAATGTTGAAAAATTAACAATATTATATAAGATGACATTACATTTTTAACATATACAACAACCAAACCCTTTTAGTTTCTTTATATAAATAAACAAAATAAATATTTTAAGCTAAATGAAGCTAATTTGATCTCGTTAGCTTGATTTCATTAGTGCGAGGGCTAAAGCTAATGTAGATATTTGATAATAATCAGAAATAACACTTGACATTTTGAGTACATACTTAGTTATACATCAAGTTTATGTATTAAATTTGCCCAAAATACAGCTTTTTAAAAAAAAAAAAAAAAAAAAAAGTTTTTCTCACCAGTTTCTGGATATTTACGTCCAACAGGAGCAGGCGATCGCCATGGTCACCATGTTCATCACCATCCTGGGTCCATCCGGCTGGGTCCTGGCTCACCTGGAGGACTACAAGAAGAGGGAGTAAAACCACACGAAGAAGAAGATGGAGGCCGTTCAGCCCGATGACCCACGTTCCGTCTGATTTTCTCACCATCCGGTTGACGATGAGACTTCCTGTTTGACAATAAACATAATAAATGTACGTTTGATAACAACAAACTGGTCTCGGTGTGTTTTTGCGTAAAAGGCACAAAATGGCCGATCGTGTCGTCAACAGTTGCGCGTTTCTGCGTTAATACGGCATGAAACAATCGTCAGCGCCGAAGCTAAAGCTAACGCTAACGCTAAACTTGATTAAAGATCAATAATTCTAAATAACTGAGGATTAAAATCCATCAATTAACTAACATAAAAATACATTTATTAATCATAAATATGTCGATTTATATCTTTTAAAAAAAGTAGGAAAAATGCTAATAATGCTACTTTGCTGAAGCTAACAAAATTAGCTAATAATTTAAATAGTCTACATGGTGAATATTTACTTATATATATTTATAAATGTAAGATTTATTAATCAAGTGTTGCAGTTCCCACTTTTCGCCACCAGATGGAGACAAAACATAAAGAGGAAGAAGCACAAATACGACAATAAACTTTTATTTTTATTTCATGAAAATATTTAACAACTGTACTTACATTTTCATTTTTTTTTTTTTCCAATTTTCTGGTAAAAGTAAAAGTCGGAAAAAACATTCAGAATCGGGTAGAAACAGTGAACGTGAAACACGGAAAAAAAATAAAATAAAAATAATAAAAATAAAAGTTCTATTCCAGCAGATACACAACAATGACTTTGACATTTTAGAGTTTTATTTTTATTTTTTATTTATTTGTGTAGTGAGAGACTTTCAGTTGTTTTGAGGGAGATTTTTTTTCTTTTTCAAAAAAAAAAAAAAAAAATCAAAAAAAATTCAAAAAAAAATCGTAGGAATTTTTATATATTTAAAAAAAAAAAAAAAATCATGAGAAATCAAATAAAAATAATAAGAAAATACAAAAAACAAAAAAATAAGATTTAAAAAAATAAAAAAAAAATAACGAAAAACAAGAAATTAAAAAAAAAAAAAAACAAAAACAAAATAATAACAATAATTAAAAAAAAAAAATCCTGGCATATTGAAGCTACGAGAAGAAAATTTCATACATTTCGCAATTTACGATGAAGCTGTAATTACGATTTTCGACAAAACCGCGAACAAAGTGTCCAGTTCGTTAGGACATGTCTGCTCATGAATCTGTCCTGATGTAATATTTGCTTTGTACTCAAACAGTCGTAGAGCTGAGTCGTATTATTTTCGTGACGTCAACGCGTCGGGTTAAAATAGTGCGAATACTTTGCTCTTACACTGTAAAACAAACGTTAAGTTTCTTGGCGTAAACAGGCCCGAAGATCGACTGGAGAGTTTTGTTCCAGCTCATTAATTAGTTAGTTAATCTCCTTTTAGTGTTTTGTGTTTTTATCCTTTAAGCAGCTCACAGGATTTTACTTTAAGAAAACTGAGACTGAAAAGACAAAAAAAAAATTTTTTCTTGTGGTGAAAGTTTCTCATCTGAAATATTACAAATTAATCAATTAATTTTAAATCAATGCAATTAAATAACTTTAAAATAACCTAATTAAATTAAAACATTTAATTGATTTAATTAATTTAAAAAAAAAAGTCTCTCAAGTTAATTGTTTAGCTAAATATTATTGTAGATGCAGTGATTCAATTTTTATTTAAATCAAAAACTTTACTGGAAATTATTCAAATAAAAAAAATTAAAAAATAAAATAAAAATGTATTTGAAAGGTTGAAAAGAAATTCAGCTTCACAGCAAAAAAAGTTAAATTAAATAAAATTTAAAAAAAAAAAAAAAAAATTAATCTAGTTTAACTTATAAAATAAATGAAATTTAAATGAATTAAATAATTAATTATTCAGGTGAATATCGTCATAGATACGGTCCAGAATTTTTCCTGAATTAATTGAAATTATTAAAAAAATTTAATAATAATAAAAAAGATTGTTTGATGAGATTATGATGAAATTAACTGTTTTTACTGATTATTATTTAAAAAAAAAAAAAAAGTGCCCACAAGTTTCCTGTGTGTTTATTGAATAAACTAAAATTAAAAATCAAATTAAAACGTAAAGTAAAACACAAACGTCCGAGTAGTTTTCAAATCGTCTTCGCTCGTGTTTGATTCAAAGCACCGTCGAGACGAACCAGTGTTCAACATTTAGTGTGGAGAGAAATAAATTAAAGAGAAAATACTAATAATCGTAATAATATTTGGTCGCAAAAAAAACACAGTAAAAAAAAAATAAAAATAAAAAAATCGGCAAAATACGTTAAAGTGTACGACTTGACCGAGGAGAAACAAGTGGCTAAAAGGCGCTAACTGTCTAGTGTTTTAATTCGATTCAGTGTGAAGACATTCGTTAAATCCTCTTAGCAACAAGCGAGGGAACGCGACGAGGAAATGTGTCGGAAAAAAAACGAAACAAATTAATTAAAAAAAAAAAAAAAAAAAAAAAAAAAAAAAAGCCCTGAACACCACTTTGGAAGTTAGAAAATAGAAATTAAGGCCTCGAACTGGGGGAGGGGGGAACGGGGAGAGGGAAATAAGCAAGAACTTTGCATAAAACCATCGTTACGAACCCGTTAGCGAGTTAGCGAGTTAGCGAGTTAGCTAGCCTGTCTGTTCTTCTAGACGGACAGAGCCCCCTGAGAAAGGCTAGCGTCGTGGTTTGACGCTAACCTGTGACCCTCCAGCGACGCGGGTCGCTCCAAACTGTTTAATTTCGTATATTCTGTTTTAAATAAACAGCTCATGTGGTAATGTAGTAGTCGTGGTCGCCCGGTGACGCGAGGAGAAGAGTTTTGTGCTGTCGTACCGATGGCTCGAGTCAAACAAAAACAAACAAACAAAAAAATAAAAACTGCTTTATACTCGGCACCACCGGCGGAGCGGGGGCGGTCCAGGATTTAGTCTGGTCCCGTGTTAAAAAGTCACGTCGCCGTGGTCCGAGTCCTGCTAAAGGGTGGCGAGGACCCTGAGGAAAGAGATGATGAGGACGCAGAAGGACTGTCCGACGCCGAAGACGAGAGCCTCCAGCGAGATCATCCTCTTCCCCGCCGCCTTGTACACGCCGGCGATGGCTGCACCTTGAGAAAAGAAAGAAAGAAATGAAAAAAACAAAACTGTCAGTATTTAACGTTGCTCTAAAGAAACGGATGCAAACCTTAAAGATTCGGCTCAACTCGCTCGCGCCTAGCTTAAATGCTAATCGCTAAATGTAGCGTCCTGCGCTTATCACTTTAAGGTGAAACCATCCAGGTATTAACACTGCATTTAGCCAAACTTGTACCAGTAGAAGTGTTGAAGTATGCGAATTTAGACACGTGACATGTTTGTTGTTAAAAATATTAGCCAGTTTTAGCTTTACCCACTTGATCTAGCTTGTTTTTAAATCAGTCTAAGTGGCATCATGTGACTATTCGCAGCTGCGGCGATTTGTTGACGGCTAAGTGAGTAAAAAGTAGCGAGTTGTTTTATTACTTACTCGTAAGGACTCCCCCAAAAACCGGCCCCACTATGCCCATGAGGATGATGGCGATGGGCATGAACCGCGCCACTTTGTGTTGACGCAACGTGGCGAGCGATAGCAGAGCCGCCGGCAGGTGGAAGACCAGAGACGAGACCGTCGCCCATAAAAACACCCCGTACCACATTTCTGTACAAAAACAAAGTGATGTCAACACAAATCAGACGATCAGACGTCACGTAAACGACACTCGAGGGCATTTAGGCAAAGATGTCGGGCTCCACTAGCTATATGTCGTCAGTGGAGGGAGGCTAACGTGTGCAACAAATGGGAAAATAATCCACCAACACAGTAACAGTTAATATATTTCATATATGTCATATTTAATATTAATTTTACATTGCCAAAGATGAAAATCCCCACTAAAATCAAGGGCTAACTGTCTACAACTCTATTATAGCTATTATTTATACTTTAAAACAGTTATGCTAGCATGCTACATTATATTTTCAGTTGTTTTTTAACTATTGTGCTGCTAATTTTACTACATTACAGTTCAAAAACACAAATATTTGGTCAGTGAGTTTTAAAATTTTGCCTCTAGCCATCACCAATTTCACTTTATTAGCAAATTAGCATCTTTACAACAAAGCTAAGTTAGCATTAACTCCAAAGCAATTAAAGTTGTTGTCTTTCCCCCCACGTTCGTAACTAATTTTCGTACTTATTTTGCGTCAAACGTTTCTTAATTAACGCTAAAAACGTCTGCTTATAACAATAATAATAGTGGAGTGGCAGAAAGTTAGCTAGCTAGCTTAACTAGCTAGGTACCTAGCGATGCTAACGCGTTCAAACAAGTGTTTATAACTAACCTAAACGGGTTTATTTACACCGGAAGTGAGCAAGTTAGCGTCAGAGAAGTTCGTTAAAAAATGATAACGCGTATAACTTTATGTAATATTCATCTCTAGCAATATGGCGAAGTATCGGCTACGTAGCATGTTTAGCTAGCATGCTACAAAAACATTAGCTCACCTGAGAAGTCGCTGAGAGATGTGTCGTTGCTGTAGTTTGCGCCAATTTTCCTCGGCACGAGGTTCAAGCCGAGTATTTGTTGGGCAAAGCCGATGCCGCTGTATCTATCTGACATTTCTCACACTGACGGTACAAACTACATGCGGGAAAAAGACGAAGAAAACCATGAGAGTCGGCGAGTGTCGTTCCCGACGCTAATGCTAGCTAGCTTGTCAACACAACTTGTTGTGTTTTGACGGGCTCTGACGTCAGTTTGACGTAGGTTTCCGCCCAGATCGTATCCTCTCAGGTGGACGCAGGTTCGAGTCCTGTAACCGACATAAATATTTAACACTGGACCCCTTTCTCTAAGGAAAAGGGGTTGACGGGACGCCAACAGGACACAGCTAGCGTCCTCTACCACAACCCAACATCCTAAGTCCCGCCCTTCCCTGTCTGTGATTGGCTCTCCCCGATAATCTCCTCCAGCCAATCACAACGCTCGTTGCCGGGTAGAAGCCAATCAGAAAAGAAGGCGGGTACTCAACCCGGAAAAAGTCATAAAATAAGGATTAATATTCAGAAAAATGCCGTTACAAAGCGTTTTAATTAGCGCAAAAAAATTTTATAGCAATATATTAGCATGTGCTAAAGCTAAAACAAGCTAATTGAAGCACAAAACACTGTTATTGTCTTCTATAGTTAAATAACCTGTTTTTAAACAGTAAATATTAACTACTAATAAAAATAACCATATTTACTTCCACATTTGTTTCCATTTTGCGTGTAAATTTACGCTAATTAAGCTAATTTGAAGAGGAAAAAAAAAAATCACACGCGACTAACTCTGTTCTGGGTTTGACCAAAGTTGCGACACTTACGAAAAAGGGAAAATTAAAACAATAAAAAATAAAAATGATACTGACCTTTCCATGGTTTTTGTGCTCTTCAAATATGGCCGCCATCTTGATTTTTACAATTCCATCGACGATTAAAGCAGCAACACACCAGACGTTAGCAACATGCTAACTAGCACATTCCTTAGCATATTGTGCTAAATTGCTAATTCGGATTTCAGTAAAATATTTAATATAAATTGGCGAAATACTAGCGTGTTCAAAAAAAAAAAAAAAAAAAAAACAATAGGCCGAATAAAAATCTTAGCAATGATTAAAAAAAAAAAAAAGCCCAATAAACCATCTTAGCCTCAGACATTAGCATGAAATTTAATTAAGTATTAATCCAAAAAAAAAGAAAAAAGAAAAAAGTGGGTGTTTGTGCTATCCTCTGTAAATAGCTTATTCCCTTCCAAATACTGGTAAAGAAAATTATAAATTACAAAAATAAAACAAAACAAAACAAAAACATTTGCTGTTGGAACCAAATGCCACACAGTGAATAAGTCATCGCTTAGCGAGAGAGTCGCTAATGTTAAAGCAAAAAAAAAAAAATAAAATAAAACATTTTCATGGCGGCTGCAGATAAAGAGCAGTGATTGGTTGATATCGATATACCCTACAGCTTTAATGCTGTGACAGATACAAAGATTAGCTAAGATTAGCTCACTAGCGATGGCTAGCAGTTAGCCTGTGAATCACAAAAAACAAAATGGAGGTGAAACATCGACTCAGAATGGTCCGCTAACTGCGCGCAGGAAGCTAACTTCGCTAAATGTTACAGCAAACGCGACTGGTACCGGTACCGTTTCGTCCCGTAAAAAACAAACAAATAAAAGCTGCTTCTGTCTGTTGGTCTGTACATTTGCACAATAAAACACTTGTAGTTTGAACTTGTCCAGCAGCTGATATCGTCACTTCCTGATGCTACAATTAGCATTAGCGGTCCTCGAGCTGCTGTTTGCTGGTCCGTACATCCTCAAAAACAAGCGCTTGAGTTTGGAACTTGTTCTTCTGAAGCTACAATTAGCATTAGCGGTCTTCAGAGATGAATTCTTAAATCATAAACTAGCTTGTTCGCGTCGTTTTCTGCGTATAGTTAAAGTTGCTGTTAGCAGCACTTTAGCTTCCTCCAAGTTAGCTAAAAATATCTCCTTCCCGGCGTAGACGTAACTGGTCTAAGAAGCACTTAAAATAAGGTTTTGGCAAAAACCAAAAAAATTTGATTGTTTAGTAGGGGTTAAAAAAAAAAACAAAAAAAAAAAATACAAAAATAATGCATCTACAGCACCCAGTTCAGTTAGCCTCCTAGCTAAGAGGTAGGAACTCAGTTAGCATGAATGCTGCCTGCTAGAAGGGTTGGTATGGCTCTTAATTAAGAGGAAAAAAAAAAAAAAAACAAAACATAATTTGACTTCTGTAATAAATAAAGAAAAAAAGAAAAAAATTCAAAATTTTTTTACAAAGAATACCTGCGACAAAAAAAAAAAAAAATTTACGTGAGTAACCTTTTAAAATATATATATTTTAGATTTAGTCGAAGTAGTTTAAAAAAAAAAAAAAAAAAACGAACCAATTTTTTTTTTTTTTTTTTTGAATTTTTTTGAAAATAGCAACTGTTATCAAGTGTCATCGTCCAGCTGTTTTGTTTTTTTTTTCTTCTTACTGTTTCCGTGTGGTAATTCAACGTCAACATGTTTCTGCAATACGTTGTTTTTTTTTTTTTTTTTTTGCTTTTGTTTCCTTTTTATAAAATATTTTATTCATACAATCATTCTTTAACTATAGCAACATTACTATTTAATTTTCGAGTGGCAAGATATCAGTCGCACATCACCTCATAAGAACAATAGTATATAAACAAATGCAGAGAGAGAGAGAAAGAGAGAGAGAGAAAAAAAAAACTATTCTGTATCCGTTTGAGTATGTCTCTCGTTTTCGTTTTGTTTTTTTTTGTTGTTTTTTTCAGTTCACCCCGTCTGTCTGTACACCTGTCTGTCTTCGTCTTGTCTCGTCAGTGATGAGCCGATGGGAGTATTGCTGGTCCTGGTTGAGAGGTGTGTGTGTGTGTGTGTGTGTGTGTGTAAAAGTGTGTGGGGAGAAAGGGGGGAGGTCGTGTGTGATTGGTTCAGCGCAGAGCAGTGGTGTCCTCCGAAGGCCATCGTTGCCATGACGAGGAGCTCTGCGTCGGCGGAACAGGAAGGAGGAAGGGGGGAGAGAGGAAGGGGGAGAGAGGAGGAGGAGGAGGGGGGCGCTCACGCCGGCCCGTTGACGGCTGGTTCTGAGGCGGCGGTGGCGGCGGCGGCGTTCTGATCCAACCTGAGAAACAAACGGATAAAACAGACGTTAACAACATTTCATTAGGAGGAAAGTACCAAGTGATAATGGGGGTGTTTCCGGTCTTCAGAACAAACCCCCCCTTGTTTTCACTCTTTTGGATCAGCCCAACCCACGCGCAGACAGACTGAAGAACGCGTTAAGCGGCGACTTACTTCGCCTCCTCGACGGGAGAGATTTCCTCTAATGGACCGTTGGGAAGCTCCGCGCTGGACCGACACTTGTCTCTGAAAGAAACAACAACAAGCGATGAAAACAGACGTTGACGCGGAAACGACAATGAAAACACACAGGACACATTAGGTAGGTAGTTAAGTTTCTTAGTAGATGGGTAAGAAGGTAGTTAGGTAAGTTAGATAAGAAGGTTAGTTAGTAGGTAGATAAAGATGTGGTTAGTTAGAAGTTAAGAAGGAAGGTAGTTAGTTGGGAAGTTAACTTTCCAACTACCTAGTTAGTAAGTAGGTGGTTAGTTAGGTAGGTAAGAAGGGAGTTTGTTAGTGGGTAGGTAGTTAAGACGGTAGCTTGTAGGTAGATAGTAAGGTGGTTAGTTAGTAGGTAGTTAAGTAGACAAGAAGGTAGTTAAGTAGTTAGTTAGGAAGGTAAGTTTAGTAAGTGGAGGTAGTGAAGGTGAAGGTGAGGAGGTAGTTAGTAGGTAGCTGAGAAGAATGGTAGTTAGTTTGGTAGGTAGTTAGTAGGTAGGTAGTTTGTAGGTAGGTAGGTAGTCTGGTAGGTAGGTAGTGGTTGGTAGGTAGGTAGTCTGGTAGGTAGGTAGTTTGGTAGGTAGGTAGTCTGGTAGGTGGGTAGTTGATAGGTAGTTAGGTAGGTAGGTAGGTAGGTTGGTGCTAGTCTGTCTGGTAGGGGTAGTCTTGTGTAGGTAGGTAGGTCTGGTAGGTAGGTAGTTGGTGGGTAGGGTAGGTAGGTAGTCTGGTGGTAGGTAGGTCTGTAGGTAGTTGGTGTAGTGGTAGGTGGGTAGTCTGGTGGGTAGGTGGTCTGTGGGTGGTAGTCTGGTGGGTAGTAGTCTGGTAGGTGGTTTGGTAGGGTAGGTAGGTCTGGTGGGTGGGTGGGTCTGGTAGGTGGGTAGGTGGTCTGGTGGGTAGTCTGGTGGGTGGGTAGTCTGGTGGGTAGGTAGTCTGGTGGGTGGGTAGTCTGATGGTCTGGTAGGTAGGTAGTCTGGTGTAGTCTGGGTAGGTAGGTAGGTGGTGGGTGGGTAGTTGGTGGTGGGTGGGTAGTCTGGTGGGTGGTAGGTAGGTGGGTGGGTAGTTTGGTAGGTGGTCTGGTAGTCTGGTGGTAGTAGTCTGTAGGTAGGTAGGTAGTCTGGTAGGTAGGTAGTCTGGTAGGTAGGTGGTAGGTAGGTAGGTAGTCTGGTAGGTAGGTAGTCTGGTAGGTAGGTAGTCTGGTAGGTAGTCTGGTAGGTAGGTAGTTTGGTAGGTAGGTAGGTAGTCTGGTAGGTAGGTGGTAGGTAGGTGGTGGTCTGTGGGTGGGTAGTCTGGTGGGTAGGTAGTCTGGTAGGTAAGGTTGGTAGGTAGGTGTAGGTGGTAGGTAGGTAGGTAGTGGTAGGTAGGGTAGGTGGTAGGTAGTTTGAAGAATTTGGTAAGTAGGTAGTTTGGTAGGTAGGTAGGTGAGAAGAATGGTAGTTAGTTAATTTGGTAGGAAGGAATGAAGGGAGGTAAGTAGTTAGACAGGAAGGTCAGTGGCGGGGTAAGTAGTTGTCTAGGTAGGAAGGGAGGAGGGTAGTTATGTCGTGTGTGTGTGTCTGACCCCGTCTTAGGACAACAGGCTGCAGCTGAACTGTTGATGCACGTTCTGTCCACGTCAACACACTCCACCACCGAGGAGCTGCTCTTCTCTTCATCACTGCAACAACAACCACACAGAGACACATGTAGATATATACACACATATATATACATTAATAACACCAGTTAACACCAACTATTTACCCCACAGAAACACACACACACACACACACACACACAGCGAGATGTGGACAGTGAAGCATGCTGGACTGAGTCACACAGTAAAAAAAAAACAAAAACAAAGGATGAAGTGTTGAAATGGGCTCAGTGTCTCAAAATGTACAGCAAATGGAGAAAAATAAACTTTTTTTTTTTTTTTTTTTTTTTAGATTGTAGCCGTCTGTATGAGGCGACACGGCGAAGCGGGTTTTTAAAAGACACCGATTGGACCAGAATGGACGCTACGTCAGCCGTCAAAGTCTCGCTTTGTCTCGGAGAACCACCAAGAACCTTGATGAGGCCTCAATCAAAGCAAAACAGCCAGAAACATCCAAATACAACCCGACGTCGGACATGCTACGCCACAGCTAGAGACGACACGCTAACGCTAACAGATACCAGCCAATTAACACCAGCTTGAGATTATTATTATTATTATTATTTAGGTACATTAGCTTAGCTAACTTGGCTACTTCAACTAATTTAGCTACATTAACTAAGCTTACTTAGATACATTAACTTATGTAGCCACCTCCGCTAACTTGGCTACGTTACCTCAGCTTAATTAGATACATTAGCTTATGTAGCCAACTTCGCTAACATAGCTACATGACCTCAGCTTACTTAGATACATTAACTTATGTAGCCAATCGCTAACATAGCAACATTACCTCAACTTACTTAGATACGTTAGCTTTTGTAGCCACCTCCGCTAACTTGGCTACAATAACTAATTTAGCTACGTTGCCTCAGCTTAATTAGATACATTAGTTTATGTAGCCATCTCCGCTAACTTGGCTACTTCAGCTAAGTTGGCTACATAACGGCAGCTTAAATAGATACATTAGCTTATGTAGCCACTTGGCTACATTACCTAGATCCTTCAGCTACTTTAACCTCCTTAGCTAACTTAGATATGTTGCGCAATTTAAGCTAAGCTAACTTGGCTACCCTACTAAGCTACCTCAGCTAGGCTTAAAGATAATGTAGTCATTTTAGCTAACCTAGCTAATTAAGATACGTCAGGCTATCTAAGATAACGTAGCTACTTCAGCTAACTTGGCTACGTTACTTAGCTTCTTCAGCGAAGCTAACAGTTAATTTAGTCATTACAGCTAACTAAATTCAAATAACTTAGGTCATATACTTATTCAAGCTACTTCAGGTAACCTGGCTACAATAAATCTGATTATTTTGACACGTTAACTCAAGTAGCCATGTCAGCTAACGTAGATAATTTACGTACCTTGCTAACTTTGATACTATAGATAATTCAGTTACTTCAGCTATCATAGCTAATTTAACCACCTCAGCTAACTTAACTATATCGATGCAACTTATTTGGATACGCTAGTTTTGTAGCAACCTCAGCTAACTTAGCTACTTTAGCTCAATTAAGACTTAAGCTAACTTGGCTATGTTACTTCAGCTACTTTAGCCTCTTCAGCTAGGTGGAAAAGCTAAAAGATAATTTAGTCATTACAGCTCATGTGGAGCTAACTTAGCTAATTCAGACAGTTTAGATAATTTAGCTATTTAAGCTAACTTGGCTACTTTAGCTCACTTGGCTATGTTAATTCAGCTTATTTAGATAGATTAGATAATTAAGATATCTTAGCTAACTGATACTTCATTTAGCCACCTCAACTAACTTTGCTACTTTAGCTGATTTAACTACCTAAGCTAACTTTACTTAGCTACTTTAGCCTCTTCAGCTAGATGAAGGTCACATAAAAGCCAAAACATAATTGAGTCATTGCAGCTAACTTAGCTAATTTATTAGCTAACTAATTTAAATACCATAGTTAATTTAGTTATTTATGCTAACTTAGCTACTTTAACTCAGCTAATTTAGACACATTAGCTTATGTAGCCACCTCAGCTAACTTAACCGCAATATTTAGCTACTACAGCTATTTTGGCGCCTTGTAGCTAGGCTAAAAGATACTTTAGTCGTTAACAGCTAACTTGGAGCTGAGTTAGCGATGTTTATCTTCAGCAGGTGGCTGCGTCACGTTGGTCAATCAGAAGCTAATGTTGCTGCAACAAGCTAACGTATGACGTCACAAGCTAACGAAGAAAAAAAAAAACAAACAAACAAACAAACAACCTCCTTATAAATTGTGAATCGGCTGAGACCACTTCAGAAGTAATGATTTAGTTTGTTTACCGTTCAGATAAAAGTCATCTGAAACTTTGAATAAAGTCAAATAAAAATAAAATTAAATAAATCAATAAAAAAAAAAAAACGCCACTTGACAACACGTTTGATAGAAACACATGCAGAATGGAGAGAATGAAATAAACAAACAAGGAGCTGAAACTAAAATCAAATAAATAAAAAAAATAAACAAAAAAAAAAAAACTGGGAAAGAAAAGTTGGTGGTTGACGTGACAACAAGACTACATCACGGCTGCAGGCTGATCTCTGATTGGCTGTACATACCGATAAGATTTCAACACTCTGAAGGAGACCACACCCACAACGCACAGCAAAGAGAGAGAGGGGGGAGGGAGGGAGGGAGGGAGGGGAAGCTCAGGTTGTAAGTGTCGCTTGTTTTGTTTGTTTATTTTTAATTTATTAAATCAGACAGTTGGTTATTTACAGAAGACAAACACACAGTCAAATGCTGCATCGACGGGGGGACGGAGGACAGAGGACGAGCTGCGTTAAAAGACCCGACGGTCCCACGTCTCCGCACGGAGACGAGGACGCGACAACAAGCTGCAGACGTGGATTAAATGATATTAAATATACAGAGAAGACTGTTTATTTCTATAGAGAACGAGCGTTCAGTGATGCTAACATTATTATTATTCCTTTATCATTACATTATACATTTATTTAAAATTATTAATCCCCTAACTTTATTATTATTATTCTCCTTTTAAAAAAGGAATAAAAGAAAAAAGTTGCCCTATTTTTTCCCTTTAAAATGAGAAAAAAAAACATTATTTATTCCCATTTAAAGGGAAAATTTTGTGTTATTCTCTTTTCAAACAAAAAAAAAATCTAATGATTTATTATTTATTTATTTCTTTTAAAGAGAAAAAAAATCATGTTATTTATTCCCATTAAAAAAGGGGAAAATTGCATCTTTATTCCTGTTTAAAAGGGAAAAAAAAACAAAACATTTTCCCTTCAAAAGGGAAAAAAGTTGAATAATTTAAAAAATATTTAATTTTTTCCCTTTAAAGGAAAAAAAACATTTGCCTAAAAAGAGAAAAAATAACATTTATTTATTTTATGTTTAGTTTAAAGGGAAAAAATAAAAAGAAAAAAAACATTATTTATTCCCTTTTTAAAGGGAAAAATGTCAAAATTTTGTCTCTTTAAAAGAGAAAAAAAATCTCATTATTTATTATATTTTATAAGGAATAAATCATATTGTTTATTCCTTTTTTAAGGGAAAAATTATATTATGTTACATTATACATTATACATATTACATTATATTTTTCCCTTTAATCGAGAAGAGAAAACACATAATTTAATCCTCTTTAAAAGGAAATAAAGTCATATTATTTATTCTATTTTAAAGAGAAAACACTATTTATTCCCTTCTAAAAGGAAGTTCAGTTACCTAGCAACCGCTGAGAAATGCTACTTCCTAAGTTAGCGCCGCAGGTTAAACTAGTGTCAGTTTCATCCTAGAATATAAAGTATAATGAAAACAAACGGAGACTGTAGAGTGACTTGTTGTTGTTGTTGTTGTTGTTTACATTGTGTCATTTAACAGCTCTGTGGTGTTTTCACGTGTGTGTGTCGAACCTCTTGAACACGGCCGTCTCCGTCTTGGCGTCCACCGTGAGGCTGACCGTCTCCTTCATGGAGCCGTTGATAACCGTCTCCGTGATGCTGCGCTGCTCGCAGCACGCCGCCGCCGTCTCCTCCTCCGCTGCGGATCTCCCACAATCCTTTGGTGACGGGGACGAGGCGGAGGACGCCGAGTTTCCCAACCAGCCGTCGCAGTCTGAGCAGAGGAAACGTTCAAGTTACTGTAACACTTTTATTCAGAAACGTTAGCGATGCTAAACGTTAGCGATGCTAAGTGTTAGCAGTGTTAAGTTTTAGAGATGCAAAGTGTTGGACATGCTAAGCATTAACAATGCTAAACTTTAGCAGTGCTCTGAATTAATCATGCTAAATGCTAGCGACGCTAAGATTCTGTTGGGCATTATAGATGCTAAATGTTAGCGATGCTAAAGATTAGACGAGCTAAATGTTAGAGGTGCTAAGCGTTAGAGATGCTAACCATTAGCATTAGCGATGCTAAAGTTAGCGATGCTAAGTGTTAGCAGTGTTAAGTTTTAGAGATGCAAAGTGTTGGACATGCTAGCTACATGCTAAATGCGTTAGAGATGCTAAATGTTAGTATTATGAAAGATTAGCAAACCATTAGCGATGCTAAAGGTTAGACATGCTAAACGTTAGAAAGGCTATATGTTAGAGATGCTAAGCATTAGCAAGGCTAAAGGTTAGAGATACTAAGGGTTAGCGGTGCTAATCATTAGCGGTGCTAAACTAACAATCCTCAGCTTTAGTTTATGCTAAATGCTAGCCACCGTTAGTGTTAGCGACGCTAAGCGTTATTCGCTTTGTAATTCAACATATGTTTGTATTTTAATTCACCACTTCTATAAATAAAAATGTATATAAATATATACTAATGTAATAATAAATAAATTCTCACCTTCTGGCTGCATCGGTGCGTTAACCCCCAGCGGGTCCATTGTCTCTATGCTGGTTTCCATAGCAACGGGAGAGTTGCACCTCAGTGGGTCTTTAGGGCTGAAACCAAACAGGACCAGTTAGTCGGCGGTTAGCGGTGGTGAAGTTCACCGACGACAGGAAGGATCCGAGAGCGAGCGCGTTACCTGACGGGGGTGAAGTTGGAGAAGTCGGCCCAGCCCGTCTCCGCGTTGGTCCCGGCGGCGGGTGGAGACGAGCTCCACGCCGCGTCGCCGTGACCTTCCGTAGACGACGGGGAGGACAGAGGCGAGGCGCTGGACAGGTTGTTGGGGCTGGAGGACGGAGCCGTGGACGTCCCCGTATCCATGGGGATGTCGTCGAAGTTCGCCGTCCACACCGGACCTGAAGGCAACGCGACAACGTGGGAGCGCGAGTTAGCTCGGCGCTAACGGGGCCGGCTAGTTTAACGTTAGCGTGGCTACTTGACCTGACCTGTGTCGACCTCCATCCTGTCGTCGGTGTTGGGGTTGGACACTTCAAACGGATCTCGCTTCCCGTCTTCTTCCTCCGAGTCTGTGCTCTCTTCACTGTCTGTGCTGCCTGAACTCCTGAACACAACAACAACAACAACAAATAAACAAATAAACAAACAAACAAACAATTTGTTTGATTCCGTTCCAGAATTTTCATTGCCTTTGAAGAGACGATGATAAAATCAATCCACTTCCCAAGCTGGGAAATTACAGGTAGGTAGTTATTTGACTAGTTAAATAGTTAGTTAATTAGTTAGGTAGGTAGTTAGTTAATTACATGGGTAGTTAAATATTAAGGTGGGTAGTTATTTGAATAGTTAGGTAGCTAGTTCTGATGTTAATTAGTTAGTTAAGTAGAAAGATAGGTAGGTAGATGGGCAGTTAGGGAGCTAGTTAATTCATTTAAGTAGGGAAGTTAGTTAATTATTTAGGTAGGTTAGAAGGTAGTTAGTTAAGCCGTTAGTCATTTAGTTAGATAGGTAGGTGGGTAGTTAGTGAGGGAGGTAGCTGGTTAATTAGTTGGTTAGGATGTTATTTATTTTGTTAAGTAGGAAGCTAGTTAGTTAATTGGGTAGGTAGGTTGGTAGGTAGTTGGTTAAGTAGGTAGTCATTTAGTTAGGGAGTTAAGTTAGTTAAGTAGTGAGGTAGGTGGGTTAAATTAATTAGATAGAAGATAAGGTCATTAGTTAATTAGAAAGTCAGCTAATAGTCAAGTAGTTAATTAATTAGTTAGGTTGGTAGAAAGTTAGTTAAGTTGATAGTCAGTTAGTTAGGTAGGTGGGTAGTTAGTGAGGGAGGTAGCTGGTTAGGATGTTAGTGATTTTGTAAAGTAGGAAGCTAGTTAGTTAATTGGGTAGGTAGGTAGTTGGTTAAGTAGGTAGTCATTTAGTTAGGGAGTTAAGTTAAAGTTAGTTAAGTAATGAGGTGGTTGGGCAGGTAGAAGGTTAATACATTTATTAGATGGAAGATAAGGTCGTTAGTTAGTTAGGAAGTTAGTTAATAGTTAATAGTTAGTTAAGTAGTTTGGTAGAAAGTTAGTTAATTAGTTAGTTAATAGTTAAGTAGTTAGTTAATTAATTAGGTAGGCAGGTAGAAAGTTAGTTAGGTAGTTTGGTAGGAAGTTAATTAATAGTTAAGTAGTTAGTTAATTGGTTAGGTTGGTAGGAAGTTAGTTAAGTAGTTTGGTAGGAAGTTAATTAATAGTTAAGTAATTAGTTGATTAATTGGTTAGGTTGGTAGGAAGTTAATTAATAGTTAGCTATGTAGTTAGTTTGGTAGGAAGTTAGTTAAGTTGCCAGTGTGGTAGTTAGTTAGTTGGGGTGATCAGACACTTTAATTTAAACAGATAAAAGTCTAAACGGTGCAACACGTCTCTTATTTATCAACTTTATTTCTTAATACTGTTGCTGTTTATTACTTATACTGTGTGTGTGTGTGTGTGTGTGTGTGTGTGTGTGTGTGCTCTCCAGTCACCTGGGGCGTCTCTGAGCCTCGGGGGCGAAGGTGACGTCCTTCTCATCCCAGATGTCTTCCTCGTCTGAACCAGCGTCTTCAAACTGCTGGATTTTCTCTTTGCAGCGCGCTTCAAACAAAGCTATGTTCGCCTGAGGACACACACACACACACACACACACACACACACACTTAATATAAACACCGCCGCATCCGTAGCGACACACTCGTGTCGGCTCCTACAGGATAAAGTGCAGTCGGAGCCTCGTAGCATGAATAGAAGATTAATAACAAACGTACTTACACTTTCATTTGTATTCAGTGAAAAATTGATGTCTGATATTCTATCAAAGGGAATACTGCAACGTTAAAGAGAACAGAGTTTAGTTCAGTTAGAGTCGTTAGACACACGTCCTCACACATACACTTCTCATTTAGAACTATACATAAAAATATATATATAGACACATATATATGTATGTATAGTTCATTAACATGCAGGTTTTTATGTAGTGAAGCAGAGAATCAAACTGTTGTAGTCGAGTCAGAGAAACATCTAATGAACCAGTTCACATCTAAATTAAACTGACTGGTCTGACTGGAAAAATTATAAATAAATATATATATATATGATTAAATAAAAAGAATTAATAACTAAAAAAATAAAAAATAAATAACTAAACTAATTAATAAAAAAATAATACAATAAAATAGATATAAAAATGTCCTTAATTAATTACTATTACTTAATAAAAAATAAAAAAGTAAACAAATAAGTGACTAAATAAAGCAGTTAATTATTTAACAAAATAATGTATTAAAAAAAAAACATTAAAATAGAAATTTCAATGTATTAATTGCGTAATCAATAAATAAAATAGCAAATACAAATTAATTAATTACAAATAACACACTGATGTGACAATTAAAAGAAGTAATTGATCAATTGATTGCAAATCAAAAGTAAATGAATGAAATCGATTCGTTGATTTAAAAAAAAAAAAAAAGCGACAGAGTCGAGAGACAGGAAGTGCCGTTTCCATAGCAACCTAGATCAGCAGCAACATGATTTAAGATCTAGAAACATTAACAAAGATTTAATTATTTTTAAATATTATTAATATAACTTCTACATATACCTATAACATTTTTTATAAAATAAATAAAATATTTATTTTTGTATTTATGATATTAAATATACTTTTATTATATATATATATATATATATATATATATATAATATAAAAAGTTTAAACATGGTAATATTTTAATTATATAAATATTTAATTTTTTATTTTCTTTAATAATATTTCTATAATTTAAACATTACAAATTAAATATATCTAATTTAATATTTTCCTTTTTTTTCCCCCAATTTCACTAAAAATAAATAAATAAAAATATCTTTTTAAATGTAACATCATTTAATATAAAATTCAGACTGTAGATTTGAGCAAACATTGAACGTATTGATCGTCCAGAAGCTTTTCAAAATCAAATAAAATAAAAAAATAAACCCACAACCTTTTGCGGAAAACAACCCAGAATGAAACAAACAAACAAACAAACAAATAAATAAACAAACAAAAACCCAGACGCCCTTGAGAAGACAGTAGACGAGGACGGGACACTGGAAATCATTTAAATCATTTGTTTTTGTTTTGTTTTGTGTTTTTTTTTACGCCTTAAAAATCGAATTCGGGGGCAAATTTCAAAATAAAAGCCTCGGGTTGAAGTCGACAAAACGATCGCGTCTGGATCGATGCTCGACGGTTGCGTCCAGTGTCCCGTCCCCGCGGGTGTTGTTACTCAGCGAGACAGGACGTGGACTCTAGTGGACTCTAGTGGACTCTAGTACTGTAGTAGTTGATGAGTACTCACTCCACAACATCGTCCTGATCAGCAAACTCTTCGTCATTGAAGCCGAACTGCTCAATAAAATTGGACGTCATTTGTTGCATCTGATAATCAGAAAAGGCCTGGCAAAACCCAAGACCAACGATAATGATATAGTCTTGGCTCTACACACTTTACAGTACACATACATTACAAATAGATAGAGAATATATAGATAAATATATGATGTCATAAGAAGGTTAATGGCTTAAAAAGGCACAAACATGCATTTACAGTCAGATGCCAAACACTTTAATACCATTAAACTGTCATTATTGTTTATAGACGGGTTAGTTCAGTGTGTTCATATATAATATATATATGTATACGTATATATGTGCGTGTTGAGGTCTTACTTGTTGTAGAGACGAGTCCTGGTGGAAGCCGCTGTCTTTAAAGTCCACCTCGTCGTCGCTGGATGAGTGGATGTGGTGCGTGTTTACCTGCGACAAACATCCACTTTGTAAACACCGGGCGGTTCGGGTGCGTTCGCCGTCGGCCGAAACCTTTGCGATTTAATTTTCCTGCGCGGCGCCGCAAAAACGGGCAGGAGGCGCAAACGTCCGACGGCTTCAACTGAGCCCGAACGCACCGCGGGTTAGTCCACACTGACTAGTACGACTAGTACTCGTTATTATCGGCTATTGAAGAGGAATAATTAAACGTGTGGAGTGAATCAACATATAAACAAAAAAGATGAAGTAACTGACACATTACTTAGTTAGTTAGTTACTAAGTAACTACTAACTAGTGGTAATTGAATATTCACTTAGTAAATAGTTACTTATTTACTTAGTAAGTTAGTAGTTGTTTATTTATGTAGTAGTAACTTAGAAGTTACTCATCAAGTAGTTAACTACCTACTAAGTTAGTAGTAGTTACTAGATACTATGTAGTAGTTGTATCACTAAGTACTGACTAGATAGTTAACTAGAAGTAGTTCTTTAATAAATAGTTACTTAGTAACTACTTAATTTGTAAATAGTTAGTTGTTCAAGAGGTAGTATCGGTAAGTGGTTACCAAGTAGGTTAATTAGAAGCAACAAGTAAGTAGTAGGTGACTAACTACTTACCAAGTAGTTAGTCACTTAGAGGTAGTAACTTACTAAGTAGTTGGTTAATTACGTAGGAGGTAGGTTGTTAGTAACTTCTAAGTAAATTACTACTCCCTAAATAACTAAGTAAGTAGTAGTTACTACATACTAGGTAGTAGTCAATTAACACGTAGATCACTAACTAGCAGTACTAGTTAGTGTGTAGTGTAGCAGTATGTAAAGTATCTGTTCGTTACAGAACAAGTTTTAATCTTTATAATAACGAGACAAATCCCTCAGCTTATATCGGCCAGACACTTTATACATACTTAGTAGTTAGTCAGTTGTGTGGTAGTTGGTTAGTCAGTTGTGTGGTAGTTAGTCAGTTGTGTGGTAGTTAGTCAGTCAGTGTGTGGTAGTTAGTCAGTTGTGTGGTAGTTAGTCAGTCAGTTGTGTGGTAGTTAGTCAGTTGTGTGGTAGTTAGTCAGTTGTGTGGTAGTTAGTCAGTCAGTTGTGTGGTAGTTAGTCAGTCAGTTGTGTGGTAGTTAGTCAGTAGTGTGGTAGTTAGTCAGTAGTGTGGTAGTTAGTCAGTCAGTTGTGTGGTAGTTAGTCAGTCAGTTGTGTGGTAGTTAGTCAGTAGTGTGGTAGTTAGTCAGTAGTGTGGTAGTTAGTCAGTAGTGTGGTAGTCAGTCAGTCAGTTGTGTGGTAGTCAGTCAGTCAGTTGTGTGGTAGTCAGTCAGTCAGTTGTGTGGTAGTTAGTCAGTCAGTTGTGTGGTAGTTAGTCAGTCAGTTGTGTGGTAGTTAGTCAGTAGTGTAGTAGTTAGTCAGTTGTGTGGTAGTTAGTCAGTAGTGTAGTAGTTAGTCAGTAGTGTGGTAGTTAGTCAGTTGTGTGGTAGTCAGTAGTGTGGTAGTTAGTCAGTAGTGTAGTAGTTAGTTGTGTGGTAGTTAATCAGTTGTGTGGTAGTTAGTCAGTTGTGTGGTAGTTAGTCAGTTGTGTGGTAGTTAGTCAGTCAGTTGTGTGGTAGTTAGTCAGTCAGTTGTGTGGTAGTTAGTCAGTCAGTTGTGTGGTAGTTAGTTAGTCAGTTGTGTGGTAGTTAGTCAGTCAGTTGTGTGGTAGTTAGTCAGTCAGTTGTGTGGTAGTTAGTCAGTCAGTAGTGTGGTAGTTAGTCAGTAGTGTGGTAGTTAGTCAGTAGTGTGGTAGTTAGTCAGTAGTGTGGTAGTTAGTCAGTAGTGTGGTAGTTAGTCAGTTGTGTAGTAGTTAGTCAGTAGTGTGGTAGTCAGTTGTGTAGTCAGTTGTGTAGTAGTTAGTTGTGTGGTAGTTAGTCAGTAGTGTGGTAGTCAGTTGTGTAGTCAGTAGTGTGGTAGTTAGTCAGTAACTCACCAGGTCGACAGTGTTTCTCTTGTTTGTATCAGCGAGCTGCCCAGAAATAAAGGCCTCCCATTTCTCTCTGTCTTCTGCAGGAAGCTCTGTCACATAAACACATTGATACCAACTGAGTATCTTATACTATATTATATTATATTATACTGTATTATATTATATTATACTGTATTATGCTAAACCACTTGAGAGACTGATGACTGACCTGAGATGAGCTGTTGTATCTGCGGTCCGTTGGGGCCTTTGTCACAGTTATGAACTATAGAGTTGGCTATTCTGGTCAGGTGACCCATGTACCCTCGTCTCCGACCGCCCTCCGCCCTGAAACACACACACACGTCAATACGACCGTATGAGGACGAAGCGTTGAGATGAACGTTAGTGTGACACCTGGTGGCGATGAACGGAAACACGACCTGCTTGTCAAGTCGTCTGGATACTCACTGTTCTTTCTCGTTGGAGCTCCAGGCGTCGACGATTCTCTGTATAAACTGGCACTTTTGAAACAGCTGCAGGACAGAAGGGAACATATTATGACTGAGAGGAACAGGACAAAACTTCAGCCCTCCACCTCTAAAATCTAGTTACAAGTTAGCCTTGTTGTTTTCTATTAGCCGTAGCTGCTAGCTAGTACCTGACTGTTAGCGTGTCTCAATTCAGACACTTGTTTGTAAACTTCCACTTAGTATTTTATGTTCACTATGTGGCACAGTAGCTAAACATTACCGATGCTAAACCTTAGCGATGGTAAGTGTTGGCGATGTTAAGTATTAGAGATGCTAAATATTATCAAAGCTGAACGTTAGCGATGTACGTTATAGATGCTAAAAGTTAACAATGCAAAACTTTAGCGACACAGGACATTAGCAATATAAAGTATTAGCGATGTTAAGTGTTAGCTGTGTTAAATGTTAGCAGTGTCAAGCCTTAGTGATGCAAAAAGTTAGCAATGCTAAATGTTAGCAATGTTAAGTGATAGAGATGCTAAATATTAGCGATGTCAAGCCTTTGCAATGCTAAATGTTAGCGGTTTCAAGGATTAGCGATGCTAAATGTTAGTGATGCTAAGCCATGGAGATGCTAAGTTTTAGCGATGTCAAGCATTGGCAATTCTAACTGTTAGCGTTTTCAAGGGTTAATGATGCTAAATGTTAGCAATGTTAAATGTTAGTGACATTGAGCAGAAGAGATGCTAAATATTAGCGATGTCAAGCCTTAGCGATGCTAAATATTAGAAGTTTCAAGCGTTAGCTACGCTAAATATTAGCAGTGTTAAGTGTTGGTGATGCTAAATGTTAGCGATGTCAAGCATTCACAATTCTAAATGCAAGCAGTTTCAAGGGTTAGCGATGCTAAACATTAGCGATGTTAAATGGTAGTGACGTTATGCGGTAGAGATGCTAAATATTGGCCATGTCAAGCATTAGCAAGTCTAAATGTTAGCGGTTTCGAGCGTTAGCGATGCTAAATGTTAGCGGTGTCCAGCAGTAGAGATAATAAATATTAACGATGTCAAGTGTTAGCTATGCTAAATATTAGAAGTTTTAAGCGTTAGCTATGCTAAATATTAGCAGTGTTAAGTGTTAGTGATGCTAAATGTTAGCGTGTCCAGCAGTAGAGATAAATAAATATTGCTAAATATTAGCGATGTCAATGCTAAGCTTAGCTATTAGCTAAATATAAATATTAGAAGTTTCAAGTTTCAAGTGTTAGCTAAATGTTAGCGATGTCAAGCATTCAAATAAGCAAGTAGCAGTGTTAAATGGTGTTATGCGTGATGCTAAATATGTTCTAAATGTTAGCGGTGTCAAGCATTCACAATTCTAAATGCTAGCATTTTCAAGGGTTAGCGATGCTAAATGTTAGCGGTGTCCAGCAGTAGAGATAATAAATATTAGCGATGTCAAGCATTAGCTATGCTAAATATAAGAAGTTTCAAGTGTTAGCTACGTTAAATATTAGCAGTGTTAAGTGTTAGCGATGCTAAATATTAGCGGTGTCAAGCGTTAGAGCTCGTGACACTGGAGTCGTTATTTTTCCGTCAAGTCTTCGTCTGACGTCACCGTCAACAACTCGACCGGGTCGTGTTTACACATTTATCGTTTGTCGCTGTTGAACCTTACGTGTTTGATGAGGATGCTTTCCCTGGCGTGCTCCTGCTCCGTGTCGGCCTGGATGTCGGTGGGGGCGGGGGGCATGGCCAGGATCATGGCTGTGCAGATCTCCACCTGAATGTGGAGGAAGTTGTTCCAGATGTATTTGAAATACATGTCCTGCAGGAGGAAGAGGAAACGATGAAGAGACGGTTTTCGCTTTCAAACAGTCGGAGGTTTTAAAACGAGGACGGCGAAACTCACTAAAATGACTCCCAGTGTGTTGAGGTTAATGAGTTCTGTGTTGATGCTGTGTGTGTTGCTCTGCAGCAGACTGGCCACCAGTCGCACCACGTTGAGCCTGGTGTTTCCCACCGGAGGGTCCAGGACGCCCCACGTCGTTTTCATCAGATTCTTCTAAACAGAAACCAAACGTCTCGTTGCGTAAAAGACGATCGATGGGCGTGAATGAACAAAACGTGGTTTTTAACGGTTCTGACCTTTGGAGGTTCCAGTAGCAGCTGGTGAAAGTCTTTAAGTCGAGGTCTGACGGCCTCCAGGATGCTGTGGTTGACTGAGAACGACGGGTGCGACATCCCTGACGGACACTCCATGTGGCCCTCGAAGCTGCCGCCGTTAAAGACAAACACGTAAGTATCTTCCAGACGCTACCGCGTCGCAATTAAAGCGTTAAAAGGGAATAAATGGGGACGTACGCTGGTCTCCGCGTCTCGAACAACGTGAGCAGGATCTGAATAACACTGACGATGGCGGATTCACTTTTCTCTTTGTCGAAGATGTTGGACAACAGCTGCTCCACCGTCTCCTGTCTGGAGGAGACGAGACACTTTAACATCTAACAACACCAGGTCACTCTACTTTATATTATACTAATTTAAATGTATTAATTTTATTATTAATTCTTGGTTTTGAAGCCAGGTCACCATTTCTTTTTTTTTTTTTTTTTTATTTTAAAAAAAAAAAAAAAAAAAAAAATACTTTTCTTTTTTAAAGGCCACGTATTGATTTTGTACTTTTATTTGTTTATTTACTTTTTTAAAATGAATTTAAATTATTTTATTTATTTTTGTATTTTTATTTATCTTTTTTTTTTTTTTTTTAGGCCAGATCAAAGTTTCTTATTTAGTTGTATTTTTTTAAATTGTATTGTATTGTCATATTATTATTATTATTTTTTTTAAATTTATTTCATTTTAATTTATTCTGATTTTTTTTTTTTTTTTATTTTTATGTTATTTTTTTGAATTGATATTATTTTACTGTCCATATTTTTTATTAAATTTTATTAATTTTTCAAATTATTTTTTGTTTATTTATTTATTTTTATAACTTTTTAAAAAAATGTTTTTTAGAATTTATCCCATTTTATTTTTAACATTTTATTTATTTCTTTATAAGCATAAACTCTTAATATTTATTATTAATTTATTTCTATTAATTTAATTTTGATTAAATTAATTTATTATTACATGTCAGAGTTCAGTAGTTGACAATGTTGGGTGACTATTTTTTTTTTTTTATTTAATTATATTTTATTTTTATTAAATCTAAATATTTATTTACTTTTTTCTAATTTATTATTATTTTTAAAGGGACACAGTTCAGGTGACATTTCATTCATTTTAACTAATCTTCTCTCCACAGTTAACCGGGTCTAGCGGTCGTACTTTTCAAGTGTAGCCAGCAGGGGGTCGGACTCGGAGCAGCCCTGAACCTGGAACATCTGGTCTCTGCTCAGTCTGATGATCTCGCACAGAGACTGCGACGCGTTGGAGTGTCTCTGTCGGCGAGAGAGACGAGGGGTTAAAGCGCGTGCGCGTCGATAAAGATTCGTCAAAGTTGCGGAACAAAATGGAGCGGAGAGAAGAAACTCACGTCTTCGTCCTGGGAGGGTTGGACCATGTCCACCAGCCTCTGAATCACCTTCTCCTCGTTCAACCACTGAGAGAAAACGACAGGTCAATACCCACGATGCATTGCACCGTGACGCTCAACGTGACAAACCGGATTAAACCAGAGCTACGTCAGCTCGTTTTATTTATTTCTTATTCTTTTGTCGGGACTCACGTTGAGGACGTCTTGTCTCAGCTGCTGCGGTTCGATGCAGGTCAACATCCTCAGCAGCAGGTCCATGATGGCCGACGTCCCGATGTGTTTGATCATCAGGTCCACGAAGTCCTCGCGCTTCCGCAGGAAGTCGACGATCTGGAAACGAGAAATCAAACGGAAATGTAGTTTTATCCCAGTTAATTGTGACGCTGTGAAACACGGGGGATTTTACTTTGAAAAGTCGAGGGGTGGTTTGTTTTGTTGTTGTAAATTTTTCTTTTATTATTATTTTAGTAAACCAACGTTTTTGTAAATTCACAACTTTTATTTTAGTAAATTGACGATCTTTATTGTGGTAAATTCATTAATTTTATTTTGGTAAATTCATGACTTTTATTTTGGTAAATTTTTCACTTTATTTTTGTAAATTTATGACTTTTATTTTGGTAAATTCACAACTTTTATTGTGGTAAATTTATGACTTTTATTTTGGTAAATTCACAACTTTTATTGTGGTAAATTTATGACTTTTATTTTGGTAAATTCACAACTTTTATTGCAGTAAATTTATGACTTATTGTGTTAAATTCATGACTTTTATTTTGGTAAATTCACAACTTTTATTGTGGTAAATTCATTAATTTTATTTTGGTAAATTCATGATTTTTATTTTGGTAAATTCACAACTTTTATTGTGGTAAATTCATTAATTTTATTTTGGTAAATTCATTAATTTTATTTTGGAAAATTTTTTACTTTTATTTTTGTAAATTCACGACTTTTATTTTGGTAAACTCACAACCTTCACTCTCATAAACCGACGACTTTTATTGTGGTAAATTCAGGACCGATTTTTCCGTCGTAGAGAAAAACACATAAAAACGCGAAATCTCTGCGTCGCGTTTGTCTGCTCCATGTTACCGTAGCAACGCAGAAACATGGCCGACACATCATAATCGACACCTTCAACATGGGAAGAGCCTCAAAGCGATTCTGACGCCGTTACATAACATGTTGCACATCCTGGTCTACAGATCATGGGATGGATTTTAGGCTGCGTGCGGCGTCGTACCTGTTCAGGTTTGCGTCCGATCAGGATGGACAGGACCTTGGAGAAGAAACTTGCCAGCAGCGGGTTGAGCGGCGGCTCGTTCTGCAGGAAACCGTAAAGTTTCATCAGCAGCTTCTCGTCTTCTCCCAGACGATCGTTGATCTGACTCACGTCGGACGTGAGCAGCTCACACGATATGTTGGGATACCTGCAGGACAAGACGGTTTTAATTCAGTCTGTTTATTACTTTAATGAGCCAATCACAACCATCAATGATAATAATAATAAATACAATAATAATAGTGACTAACGACTTAATAAGTATAATAGAATAATAATGTAATAAATGACACAAAAGAATTTTAACTAAATATAAATTAATACAGCCAATAAAATAAACATTTAATATAAAAAATTAATGATACCTCCTTATTAATATAATAAAATTAAAACAAACATAAATAAATAAATAAATGCATAAAAACATATTGATAACACAAATAATAATAATTTTAAAACAACTAAAAAATATATTTAAATAGTAAAATATATACAAATAATAATAATAATAAATATTATTATTACCATATAACATTAATTAAGAAATAAATAAATACATTTTATTAAATTAAAATTACTTTAAAATTATAAATAAAAAGAAAGAATATAATAATAATAATAATAATAATAATAATATAATTAAGAAGAATAAATCAAATAAATAAATAAAATAATAATAATATAATAAAAAATGTATTATAAATAAAAACCAATATGGATGTTCGGTATATTAAAATGAAAAAATAGAAAATAAATAAAAATATATATTCATATTCCAGCGACCTGATTGGCTTTAGATGATCAATAAGACTTAATGTTGTAAACAACATTATTCTTTCAGCTTTTATTGTGAAACGCAAACCACTTCCACCGCTTTCTTCTTGTTTTGTTTTTTGTTTTTCCAAAATAAAAGCACACCCCCGTCCGTTCTCTTACTTGTACTTGACTTTCTCCTCCACGTCGGTGTTGGGCTCCTGCGTGATGAAGGTCACCAGGTCCTCCATACACTGCGGCCGCAGCAGGAAGTCCACCAGCTTGTGGTTCTGGGCCTTACACTCCTGCAGGACGTCGTCCTCGTCCATCACCTCCGTCAGCGTCACGTCCTCCTTCTCCAGCAGCGTGTCGATGTGGGACGTGGTGTGGAGGTCGAATTTCCAAAACATGTCGGCTCTGGAACGAAACGGACGCTTTGGCTTTAGATCCGACCGGCCGGGCTCAGGCGGCGGCCATGTTGTTCTGTCGTTTAGAAGAAAAAAAAAACGTACCTGTGAGTGTGTCGAGTCCAGGCGGCGGAGCTCAGGTTAAAAAGAGGCGTGTTCTAGTCTTTGGGAGTTGTGGCCCATTCCAGGCTTGTAGCCGGATGGACGGACAGACGGCGGAGCGACGGGACACACGGACAGACGGCGAACATACAGCAGCTCAACAGCACACACCTGAGGAGACGGGGACAGAGGAGGAAATGGTGAGTATTTCAAAATAAAACGCAGCCATGTTGTAACAGAGAAGATAAACGTGTCGAGTTGGATCGTTTTTATTAAAAGCTCCTCGTTGTTTGATGAAATTGCGTCGCTGCAACGAGGTAAACGTACGTAAAATGTTTTTTGCAGTGTAATTGTAGCTCCAGGAAAGGGTTAATACAATTATGTCAAAAAAAAAAATGTTTTTTTCCCAAAAGAAATATGTAGAAAATACAAATAAATACGTATATAAATAAAAAAGAAAATCAAAATAAATATGTATATAAATTTTAAAAAAATAAGAAAATAATTCTACATAAAAAAATTAATAAAATTTATATAAAATTATAGTAAATATAAATATAAAAAATACTAAATTAAACAATTAAAATAAATAAAAGTGTATAAATTAACAATATAAGATAAAATATATATGTAAAAACATAATGAAATTTAGAATAAATAAATAAATACATATATTTAAAATAACTATATATAAAAAGAAAACAAATTTATATAAAATAAATAAAATAAAACAGCAGAAGCGACGAAAATCCATCAACTTTTCCCTGTAAATTAATTTGCCTTTAACAAAACAAAAACAAAATATCAAGAGATCGTCTGTTTTCTTTCACTTTATTTACATTTTTTTTAATAATCTGACACAAAACGTTCACTCTAAATAAACCGTGCACCCTCGTCTTTGTAAACCGAACTTAAAAGATTTGAAGCAGAACGTAAACACGAAGGTCCCGGAGCATTTACAACCTCTTTTTTGTCAACAAATACTAACTCTGAACTTATAAATATATATAAATACAAACATATACATACAGAGGTGAGAGTAAGAAGTAACCTAAACATAGCTGAGCTTTCTCTGCAAGAGCTTCAGGCCAAATTTAGATAAAACCAGCGTCATGATGCTGTTTATCAAGCGTCTGTTAACTTCTTCATGTGTGGTTTGACTGACGTTGACTGTGTTCAGTTGTTGAGGTTTTTTTTTTTAATATATTTTAAACTACGCTTGACTTTCTTAGCTACATCCTCCTTAACACACTCACTTCACACTTTATTAAGCTTCGGTCAGCGCGTGCAGGTGCCCGTGAATCTTGCTCGTGCTAACGCTAAATGTTTATTAGCCTCCAAGCTAATAAACCAAAGATCAAATGCAATAAAACAAACTTCTTTTCTTTTTTTTTTTTCACAGCC